>JAJHSJ010000019.1:2826418-2931864 GCA_021015155.1 Magnolia officinalis
TAGTCAAACTTAATATGGTAAACTCCTGATCTCAGGTTAGTCGCGCGCCCAACCGAAATCCTGGCCATGCGAAGGTACACGTAACAAATAGTTGCGCGCAACCGGCCCAAGTGGATAGTGAATGAATGAATGAGTGAGTATGCAATTCCTGCTCAATAAGTCCACATATTAGTATGGTTCCTCTCTGGGGAATCACCAGGGTCTATTAAACTCCAAACTAGATTGTCACCCCATCACGCGCAATAAGGTAGGTGGAAGAGACCTCACTATCCGCCTGCCAATATCGAGCTCGGCTCATCGATAGCGGACCCATTCCTCGAGCTGGTTAGACTCGGCCTAGCATTGCCCCCTCCTCTCTGGCAGGTAAGGCCATACCCCCTTCCAACAGACCACGACACAGTGGGAGACACGGCCTATCGGTATACGGCCCTCATGCGCTCATGCATCCACTCGGTCTAGACGTTGGAGCAACCTCTGGAACCAAGACGGTTCTGGGACTTTCACCCAAGGATATCTATAGCACCCCATATAGAATAAATTTTTGGTGTCCCATCTGGCCATCCACGATATGCATGTGGAGGCTACACCCTGATGTCGCTAAGGCGTACGGTAATCATAATCACACAATGTGAGATGCATGAGTCACACAGTCCAATCATGCATCAATCATGGGCATACCGTGTGCTCATGTGGGGCAACTCCGCCCATCAGGGAGTCCCATGAACAACCTGCCCCATTGTATATGCAACGGTTAACCATATCTCATATCAAACATGCAGATGATGGATATGGGCATGTATCATGATGCTATGCTGTCACATACTCATAATCGGTATCAATAACCGTCATCAACAATCGGCCTCGACAATCAGCCTCGATAATGTGGGCATTTAACCAACATTGCCCCCAAGGGGTGGCCCACATAGAGCCTAACATATAGTGGACCATGGCCTCACAAAGGGCTTGATATACAACACCATGGGCCTCACTCAAGAGTTTAATACACATCACGATGGGCCTTTCACATGGGCCTAAGGTACATCATAATGGGCTCCATCGCCCAGCCCTCAATTGCTTCACGATGGGCCTCATCACATAGGCCTCATATACATCACATTGGGCCTTAAACACGGGTTGAACACACATCACAATGGGCCTCAACCACGGGTCGCATATACATCACATAGGTCTCGACAATCGGCATCGGCAATTGAAATCGGCATCGACAATCAAAACCGGCCTTAACAATTAGAATCGACACTCGGAATTGGCCTCGACACTTAGCCTCGACAATCGGAATAGGCCTATACAATCGGCCTCGATAAATCAGAATCGGCCTCAATACTCGGCCTCGACAATCGGAATCAATCGATAATCGGAATAGGCGAATCGGTCACGTTAATTGGAATGGGCAATCGGCGAGGACAATCGGGATCGATCGATAATCAGAATCGACAAATCGGTCACGTCAATTGGAATCAGCAATTGATCATGATTATCGACCTCGATCGCAAATCGACAATTGGCCACGACAATTGGAATCGATCGATAATCGAAATCGGTAAATCAGTCACATCGATCAGAATCGGCAATTGGCCACGGTAATCGGGTCAGAATCGACAAATCGGTCACGTTAATCGGAAGTGATCAAAAACTTCAAAATAATATGATGTACGCTCTTGCCTGAGCGCTGTTACGATCTAATGCCACCTGCACGCAATGGTCGTGCATAAGCTTACAAAAGCTTAGAGGGTGGTGTAAGTGTGTGCGTGATGTTTTATTTAAACCAACATGATTTAAATGATTTTTAAACTCGCAAGTATACGAATCAGATGTAGATATGGTACGTATTACGAGATCGTTCCCACGAGGACTGGTCGTCACAATTCAAATCTGTGATTCTCCTTAACTAATCCAACAAATAATGGAGCGAATTACTAACACAAATTTATGGAAAATAACTATTGAGAATAGGGAAGAAAATTCAATCAGAGAAAGAGCACTAGGACTTTCGAATCCACCCCTAATTATCCTAACCCTTGTTTTGTCTGTTGATTCACCTTAATCTAGATTGATACCACTTGTATAGAGAAAGCACAATCTGTGTCCTTACTCAGGCATACAGAATGTCTAATTCCTTTAAGCAATGCCATGAATAACATATCCCATGTCCTTGGTCAGGCACATGGAATGTATAGTTCATTAAAGCACCCTGTTTCTTCCTCTATAGGAAACTTGTTCATGATCAGACACAAGCACCTAGAATAAGCATCCAAACAACATCCATCTATATACTTTGGTCAAGTTCATAGATGGAGAAGTATAGAATTTAAACCAATCAAACCCATTTAGAGAAAGAACAAAATCAATCAAGTTAAAGTAAATTCAAGTAATACAAGAGCTAATCAAATTAGGGGTTTCATCTCAGCCCTAGCTAAGAGATTAGTGACCCATAAAATCCATTAAAAAGATGGATAAACAAAATTCATAAAAAGGGAACATCTAACCAATCGATCTCTCTCCTTCTCTCTCTCTTTTCTTCTCTTCTCTGGATCTCCTCCCTGGATCTGGAATTCCTCCAATTTTTTAATGCCTTTCCCACGTCCAAGACTCCTTTTTTATAGCTGTTGGAAGGCTGGAGTCAGTGGCAGAGTTGTAGCAGGACATGGAGTGCAAATTTTCGCAGCCATGATCGGTGGGCCCCACCGAAGTGTTTTCTGAAAAATCCACCTCATCCATTGGATTCAGGACAAAGTTTCAGTCAAGAATGGGTGGTTTTGGGTGTCCATTGACATGGCCTAGAGAAGAAATCACAACAAAATCAGTTTTGAACGTCACAAGACCGCCTGTTTGTGGCATCTGTATCACGCATGTGTGTACGCATGGGAGTGGAATATCAGCATGGTTTTGAAGCTCTCGAGGCCATCTGCAAGATGGTCGATTCAGATTGGCCGTACGGGCCATGTGTGGGGCCCACTGCCGTCCGCAAAACGGACCAGCAACGTCCGTTCACTGACGCTAAAGCGGGGACGCGGATCTCTTCCTCTGTGACAATGGTGGGGCTCATTTTGATTTTTCATTGACAGATCTAATCCGTTCACCGAATTCATCTCAGAATTTCGGTCGGAAATACATAATTTTTCTCCATTTTGGTCTGGGCCACAGAATATCTCGCTTCACCGTCTGTTCTGCTGTTGAATGGTTGGATTTCATTCCTGATGAGAATTCGCAAATCTTCCACCTAGGTAGTGAGAATAGACTTCATGTGGATCTGATGAACGGCTTAGATTGTCCATTTGGACAATGTGTGAGGCCCACAACTGAGGACCAGCTGTCCGTTTACGGACGCTGGAAACGGCAGCTGCCATTTTCGTATTTGAGAGGGAAAGAGTCGGTCAGCGCTTATGCTGACCGCCTCAGCCGACCGGTGCACGGCTCGGCTACAGTGTATGGTGTACACTCACCACAGCGTGGGGTCCACTATAATGTTGATGAGAAATCTGCACCATCCATCCTTTTTCCCATAGTATTTAACCCGTCAATACTCAGTTGAAGCATTTTCAGATGTCAGGTGGGCCCCCAAATTGGAGGTTAATGGGTTGATCTGTCCGTTGGCCCACTTCCCGAGATCTTTAATGGATGAAATTTAATATGTACGGTTAATTTATGGCCCTCATCCCATGTATGGAGTTTCGAACTGATCGGATGGCGGGAACCATGTGATCTTGCATTCTAGACCCTTTTCGAGCTCCTTTGGCTTGCTTTCCTCAGATCCAGGCGTGTAAAATCTTCAATCTCTGGAGTATTGTCTGGTTGCTCTGGAGTCTCCTGCTCTTGACTTGATCATGAAATCCCTGCTTTTAATTCTCTTTTTCAATCAACGCTCCTTATTACATCCTGCAACAAAAAACACAAAAATATGATATGTTAGGCATTATCATGTACGTAAAAAATAGGTAATGATCGGGGTCTGATATGCAATGTTTGACCCTTATCACAACCCTCAACCAGCATTTTGCTAGTCCCGAGCAAAACATGCGAAAAGTATTTTTAGAAATAAATAAAAATAATTCCTGTAAACTCGAGTGACTTGTGAACAGATAGTTAAGATGTGAAAATTCTAAGATTCATGAATGGTGAGAAGATTTTTCTCCTGAAATCAAGCTTACAGTAAACTTCATAATCAAGTTCAAAATATTAATCCATTAATTAGAACAATTTTAAACATTGAGTTCCATGAGTGTATAGTGTAATCTCGGCTTACAATCATTAAAAAATCCAATTGTCAATTTCATGATATCATTAGTAATTCGTGACAACCAAACCTGAAACCAACACTAGCATTTTAGATCATCTTTTCGTTCTATCAGCCTTTGACTTCCTTTTATAAATAGTGGTGCCAAGGAGGGGAATCAAATCCGCACCTATAGGGAGTAAACGTATGGTGAAAACTTGTCGCCTAACTCTTTTCTCATGTCAACTATGGGGAATCAAATCTTCATCTATAGGTAGCAAACCTATGATGATGATTATGCGACTTATCCTTTCAATTCTTCTTTATAAACTGATGCTAAAATTATTATTATTATTTTTCAGGCTAGTTCCTTTCATGCTTAGTGATAACTAAGTTACCATTTAATATCGAACTGAAAACTTAATGTGTAAGTGAGATCTGATATGTGCAATCCTGGCTCAATCAATGTTTACAACTTCTAATCATGGATTAACAATTCAAACTTAAGTGTGAAATCTACCAGACAACTGAATCCAAGAGTCATAAATTACTCACATCTTGTAATTTCAAAATCACAACTATCCTTCAAAATCACTTTGAATTCAACAGAAATTCCAGAAAAATTTTAAAAATTTTCACAATTTTGCTCAAAACCAAGAAAATACTGATTAGGTAACCTAATCTCCCACCCCCAACCTAAAATCTACATTGTCCTCAATGTAAAAGAAATGAACATGCAATGCACATGAGACAACGAAAAGAAAAGAGGAGTGAGGGAAAGATAGTACCTAGATGGAGAATCAAAAAGCTTTCAAAAATATCAGTGTAAAAGCGAGTCAGCACAAGAGAGAAATCAGTAAAATAAAAGATCCTACCTATACCACTTTCGCAGGTGCTCTCGATTACATTTAGCGTATGCAACAAGCCTTTTAAACCCCTAGGTTACCCCTAGTGGACAAGTTGTAGTCTCGTGAGGGTTTGCAGTAATGTTACCCACAAACATTGAACTAACTAACAGTGAAAAAGAAATAGAATGAAACGCTGGGTTGCCTCCCAGGAGCGCTAAGTTTAACGTCTTCAGCCAGACAAGAACGGACCATGAATTAACTAATCTTTATAACCAGGGTCCGCCACAGAAATTACCTCAACACCTTGATTAACCAATCCCAGACAAGTGATGTGAGTTCCCATGAGCTGTGCTATCTGCAATGAGGTAACTGACACTGTCGTCAAATAATTTAAGGACTTCTGCTTGAACGACTTCTTCCATGTTAGGATCACGCTTCCTTTGCATTTCACGCGACATTCCCGCAGCATGATCCATACATACAGTGGGGCATACTCCCTGTATTTCCGCTATCCTCCGTTCAATTGCTGCCTTATATGCTCTAAGAACATTAAGTAGCCTGCTCTCTTTTGCCTTCTCAGAGTTAGAAACTATGCTGTCAGGAAGAGTCTCAGAGGGATGAAGAGGTTCCACTTTCGCTCTCCATTTTTCAGTCTCCAATATTAGAGTAGAGTCGAGCAGTGCATTGACTTCATGGATGGGACTATCTATGTCAAAATCCGTGCCATATTGTGCTAAGCAGGTCTTAAGTGGATCTTCAAAAGATTTACGGAAGGAGTCCTGCACTAGACTCTCGATCATGTCCACTTCAAATATGTCGTCCAAATCTGCGGATTGTTGTCCTGCATTAAAGACATTGAGTTTAATATTCATGTTACCAAAAGACAACTTCATAACTCCATTCCGCAATTTATAATAGCATTAGATGTGGCCAAAAATGGATGACCCAAGATGACTGGGATCTGACTATGAAGATTCTGGACAGGCTGAGTATCTATAACTATGAAATCCACTGGAAAATAAAATTTATCAACCTGGATTAGCACATCTTCAATAACACCCCGGGGTACCTTGACAGATCTATCAGCTAGTTGTAATGTTATTTTAGTCGGTTTCAACTCACCAAGTCCTAGCTGCTCATAAACCGAATATGGTAACAAATTGACGCTCGCCCCTAAATCAAGTAATGTCTTCCCGATTTTATGATCTCCTATGCCGCAAGAAATGGTGGGAGCTCCTGGATCCCTAAATTTAGGAGGGGTGTTATGTTGAATCATGGAGCTAAGCTGCTCTGTAAGGAAGACTTTCTTATGAACATTCTGCTTACGCTTTTGAGTGCATAAATCTTTAAGAAACTTAGCATAAGCAGGGACTTACTTGATAGCGTCAAGCAACGGGATGTTGACTTGCACTTTTTTAAACATCCAAGATTTCATCAAAGTTGTTTCTTTTCTTTATTGGTGTCAGACGTTAAGGAAAGGGTGCTTTGGGCACGTAGGGTGGCACATTAGTGTCTCTTGGAGAGTCAGAGAGCTTTTGGACTTTAGATGCATTGGTGTGTCTCTCTGCTTCATCTTGATCTTCTGTTTTGAATTTGATTCATCCCTAGGCATCTCTATTCTGCTGTCAATCTGTTTGCCTGACCTAAGGGTAGTGATTGATTTGGCTTGCTCGTGATATTGCCCTTGGTTGGAATTAGAGCCAATCTCATACTGTCCCTTTGGATTAGCCACAGGTTGGCCAGGGAACTTACCCTTCTCTCTCTCACTCAATGTGGCAGCTAGTTGACCCATTTGTACTTCCAGCTTGGCAATGGATTGCGCATTTGCATGTAAGCTTTGTTGGTTGGCAAGTAAGATTTGTTGGGTGTCTTTTTGGAATTGGAGAGAACTCTGCATAAAAAGATGGAGTGTATCTTCAAGAGATGGTTTCCTTGATTGTGCAGGCAGTTGTTGATATTGTGGAAACTGCTGAGGTTGCATAGGAGGATTTCCAGATGGTCCTCCTTGTTGTGGTCCTTTTGCCCAAGAAAAATTTGGATGTCTGCCCACCCTGGGTGTGATGTTGTTAGGCTTGTTGAAAAAATATGTAGCACCTGGGTTGTATGTGTTCGAGTAAGGATCATTCCCAGGTTTTTGAAAAGTATTTATAGCATGTACTTGTTCAGAGAGAAGTTCTGGGGATGCTGCACCAGATGGACAAGACTGCATAGGATGGGCAGGACTAGAGCATATGGCACAAGCCTCGGCTTGAGTTGTTTGTGGAGGTCCATTATGCAACATCAGAGTATCAACTTTCTTTGTCAGGCCATCAATCTTGGCATGGAGATCTGGCGTGACTCCTATCTCATATATACAACCTCTCTTTTGTGGTTGGGAACTTCTGTCATCTCTATTTGAATAGTCCCATTGCTGGGAATTTTCACACAAGGTTTCAAAGAAGTTCCATGCTTCAACATCACTTTTGGTCATGAATGACCCTCCACTGGTGGCATCAACCATGCGACGGTTCTGGGGTGTCAGATCGTCATAGAAGTATTGAACCTGTTGCCACTTTTCAAAACCATGGTGTGGACATTTAAGAAGTAAGTCCTTCCATCTTTCCCAACATTCATGAAAGTGTTCTCCCTCTTTTTGTGTGAAATTGGTGATTTCTCTACGGAGAGCATTAGTTTTGTGAACAGGGAAGAACTTGTTTAAGAACTTCCTAGACAATTGGTCCCATGTAGTGATAGACCCAACTTCTAGAGAATTCAACCATGCTTTCGCCTTATCCTTCAAAGAAAAAGGAAAAAGGCGCAAACGGATCGAATCGTCGTCTGAAAAGTTTTGAAACTTAAAGGTAGAGCAAATGTCTAAGAATTCTTTCACATGATGATATGGGTCCTCCTTGTCTAAACCATAAAAGGAAGGCAACAACTGTATGACCCCAGTCTTGAGTTCAAAGTGTGCTGCCGTGGTGGTAGGGAACACTATGCATGAAGGCGCATTGAATTGGACAGGAGCTGAATAATCTCTAAGAGCTTTAGTTCCATTCTCTTCTGCCATTTCAAATAGAATGTTTCTAGATCTTTTACGAAAAGTTCTTTCTATTTCAGGATCAAAAGGTGTTAGTTCTATATTTAGAGATCTACGTTCTAGCATAAACTATGTTATTGCAATGTAAGAAAGAAAACTAAACTAAAAAGCAACCTAAGAAAATAAAACTAGAACTAGAAACTATGAGATTCTAAAACAAGTTAAAACTATGTAAATAAGAATGGGAAGAAAGAACTCGGAAAAGGAGATGATTGATGTCAAAAGATTTCAGAAGCTCCTCCTTCACTTAGTAGCTTCCTTCCTCAATTCATGTAAATAAAACAAAAACAAATCAAGTTTCCTAAAATAAAAAATCCTAAGCAACGGTTAATTTCTAAAAAAAAGAAAGTTTTTAAAACTCGAAAATAGAAAGTTTCTAAATCCAATGTTAGAAAATAGAAAATTCCTAAAAAATAAAAAGAAATTCTAGAATTAGAAAATTTCTAAAAAAATAAAATCCTAATTCTAAAAATAAAAATTAGAAAAAAGTAAAGAATTTAGAAAGGGATTACCAAATTAGAAGTTTATTACAGGACCCTACAAAACAGGAAATAGGTTAATTTCTAAAATAAAGAAAAGAACTCTAAGTTAGTAAAATCCTAAGCTATGAATTATGATAAGAGAGAATCCTAAATTCAATTTGGAACGAAACAGTCCCGGGCAACGGCGCCAAAAACATGATGTTTTATTTAAACCAACATGATTTAAATGATTTTTAAATTCGCAAGTATACGAATCAGATGTAGATATGGTACGTATTACGAGATCGTTCCCACGAGGACTGGTCGTCACAATTCAAATCTGTGATTCTCCTTAACTAATCCAACAAATAATGGAGCGAATTACTAACACAAATTTATGAAAAATAACTATTGAGAATAAGGAAGAAAATTCAATCAGAGAAAGAGCACTAGGACTTTCGAATCCACCCCTAATTATCCTAACCCTTGTTTTGTCTGTTGATTCACCTTAATCTAGATTGATACCACTTGTATAGAGAAAGCACAATCTGTGTCCTTACTCGGGCATACAGAATGTCTAATTCCTTTAAGCAATGCCATGAATAACATATCCCATGTCCTTGTTCGGGCACATGGAATGTATAGTTCATTAAAGCACCCTGTTTCTTCCTCTATAGGAAACTTGTTCATGATCAGACACAAGCACCTAGAATAAGCATCCAAACAACATCCATCTATATACTTTGGTCAAGTTCATAGATGGAGAAGTATAGAATTTAAACCAATCAAACCCATTTAGAGAAAGAACAAAATCAATCAAGTTAAAGTAAATTCAAGTAATACAAGAGCTAATCAAATTAGGGGTTTCATCTCAGCCCTAGCTGAGAGATTAGTGACCCATAAAATCCATTAAAAAGATGGATAAACAAAATTCATAAAAAGGGAACATCTAACCAATCGATCTCTCTCCTTCTCTCTCTCTCCTTTCTTCTCTTCTCTGGATCTCCTCCCTGGATCTGGAATTCCTCCAATTTTTTAATGCCTTTCCCACGTCCAAGACTCCATTTTTATAGCTGCTGGAAGGCTGGAGTCAGTGGCAGAGTTGTAGCAGGACATGGAGTGCAAATTTTCGCAGCCATGATCGGTGGGCCCCACCGAAGTGTTTTCTGAAAAATCCACCCCGTCCATTGGATTCAGGACAAAGTTTCAGTCAAGAATGGGTGGTTTTGGGTGTCCATTGACACGACCCAGAGAAGAAATCACAACAAAATCAGTTTTGAACGTCACAAGACCGCCTGTTTGTGGCATCTGTATCACGCATGTGTGTACGCATGGGAGTGGAATATCAGCATGATTTTGAAGCTCTCGAGGCCATCTACAAGATGGTCGATTCAGATTGGCCGTACGGGCCATGTGTGAGGCCCATTGCCGTTCGCAAAACGGACCAGCAGCGTCCGTTCGCTGACGCTAAAGCGGGGACGCGGATCTCTTCCTCTGTGACAATGGTGGGGCCCATTTTGATTTTTCATTGACAGATCTAATCTGTTCACCGAATTCATCTCGGAATTTTGGTCGGAAATACATAATTTTTCTCCGTTTTGGTCTGGGCCACAGAATATCTCGCTTCACCGTCTGTTCTGCTGTTGAATGGTTGGATTTCATTCCTGATGAGAATTCGCAAATCTTCCACCTAGGTAGTGAGAATAGACTTCATGTGGATCTAATGAACGGCTTAGATTGTCCATTTGGACAATGTGTGGGGCCCACAACTGAGGACCAGCTGTCCGTTTGCGGACGCTGGAAATGGCAGCTGCCATTTTCGTATTTGAGAGGGAAAGAGTCGGTCAGCGCTTGTGCTGACCGCCTCAGTCGACCGGTGCACGGCTCGGCTACAGTGTATGGTGTACACTCACCACAGCGTGGGGTCCACTATAATGTTGATGAGAAATCTGCACCGTCCATCCTTTTTCCCATATTATTTAACCCGTCAATACTCAGTTGAAGCATTTTCAGATGTCAGGTGGGCCCCCAAATTGGAGGTTAACCATTGGCCCACTTCCCGAGATCTTTAATGGATGAAATTTAATATGTACAGTTAATTTATGGCCCTCATCCCATGTATGGAGCTTCGAACTGATCGGATGGCGGGAACCATGTGATCTTGCATTCTGGACCCTTTTCGGGCTCCTTTGGCTTGCTTTCCTCAGATCCTAAGCGTGTAAAATCTTCATTATTGGTTCTCTGGAGTCCATCCCGTGCTCTGGTGACTTTAGATCATGAAATCCCTGCTTTTAATTCTCTTTTTCAATCAACGATCCTTATTACATCCTGCAACAAAAACACAATTAAAATATGATGTTAGGGATTATCATGTACGTAAAATAGGTAATGATCGGGGTCTGATATGCAATATTTGACCCTTATCAGTGCGCAAGGCAAGCGCCAAGTGTACAATATCAGAGTAATGTGAAAATATACAGTAAGTCCATGAATGCTATCAACTGTGCCAAAGGTATGTGATGCAAGGCATGAATGCTATCGGCCATACCAAGGTCATGCGATGCGAGGCCTATGTAGCCAAATGTCATATGCGAGATGCAAAGCAAGCATATCAATCCTCATCAAGTACACGTATCAGTACAGTTCCTCTCTGGATATCACTGGGGTCTAATACACTTCACACTAATTGTCTCCTCCCTAGCTGCACAGTCAAGCAAGTGGAAGAGATCACATTATCCACCTGACCAGTAGTCTGCCAATACCTACCCGGATCGTCGATAGCGACCTCATTTGTAAGTTGGTCAAACTCAGCCTAGCTTATAGCCACCTCACTCGGGGGGATAAGGCCACACCTCCTTCCAACCGACCACGACATAGTGGGAGACGCGGCCTACTGGTATTCGGCACTCGGGCGCTCGTGTATCCACTCAGTCTATACGTTGGAGCATCTCCTGATACAAAAAAGGTCTGAAATTTTCACCCAAGGACATCTTAAGTGCCCACAATGCTAAAGCTAATATTTTCGGTATCTGATATGACCATCCACGAGGTGTCTGTGGAGGCCACGGCCCTAATGTCGCTAGGGCGTGTAATGATAACAACATACAATGCGAAATGCATGATTCACACCGTCAGTCATGCAGCAATCCTGCACATACCGCGCGATCATGTGGGGCACTTCGTCTTATAAGGAGTCCCGTAAATGTCTCAGCCCAACGGCTTATGTTATGATCAAACATTCCTCATATCAAGTATACATATGATGCGTATGGGCATGAATCATGGAGTTATACTAAGCATGTTATAAAGTGATGAATTATCAACAAGTATAGGCCTATTAAAGGGCCCTAAGGAGAGATACAATGCGGACATTTAACCAACATTCTACTTACAATGTGGACGTTAAACCAATATTGCCCCCAAGGCATGGCCCGCCATAAAACATCATTACACAACCATGGAGGGATCACACATTGCAATGGACCCTAAGGACATCCCATTGAGCCTCGACCCATGGGCCTTAGATACATCAAATGGGCCGCATCACATGGGCCTTATATTGATCAAGTGGGCCGCACCAATGGGCCTTATGTACATTGCAATTGGCCATAACCGATGGGCCTTGAATACATCACAATGGGCCTCATAACATGGGCCTTACATTCATATCAAGGTGGGCCTTAACAACGACCTCATACAAATCAAGGTGGGCCTAAACAATAGGCCATAAATATGACAAGTGGGCCACATCACTTGGTCCTTATATATATACCAAGGTGGGCCTCAATGGACGGCCACAAATAAATCAAGATGGGCCTCATACATATACCAAGGTGGGGTCCACTTGAACTATAGATCTGTCTTATTTTTAGTCTCAAGCTTGTAAGACAAGCTTGCCAAATGGTTGGGACGGTTTGGATGCAACACATGCATCATGGTGGGTCCCATAAAGGCCCACCACCATGTTTATAATATATAATATATAATATAATCTATATGTAATATATATAATATATACAATATAATATTTTATACACACACACACACACACACATCAGGTGCAGTCCCACACGTGGGATGGGTCCCACCGAACTTGTTGATGTCAACACACCAGTTGGAAGGCTGGTGTGGGACCCGCAGAACTTGCTGTCGACAATACAGTAGCTATATAGCTGTGAGGGCGCACTGGCCAATCCGTCCACAGAGGTGACCCACCATAATATTTATCTGTCGTCCAATCTATTGGTAAGGTCACACGTACAGAGATGAAAAAGGAAATAAACGAATTTCATATTATCCAAAACTTTTGGACCACAAAAGGGTTTCAATAACAGGCGTTAAATCCCACTGTTTCCTGTGATGTGGGCCACCTGAGTTCCATATGCGGCTGCTTTTTGGAAGGGGCCCACTTCAGGAAGGGGCCTACAAAATGCACGGTGTAGATGTTCTACACCCATCATGGTGGGGCCCACAGTTGGGAAGTGGGTCCCTGCTGTCCGTCCGCCAAGTGGGGCCCACATCAAGTGGATCCACTCCAGCCATTGCATTCTATGGCTCAAGACCGACCAAACAAGCCCAATATATGGTATGTTTTAGCTCAAGGTGGGTCCTAGTCGATTTTTAACGGTAAAAATCAATATTTTCTATGTCATGGCCTGCCAAAAAATCGGATTGGGCTCATTTTCCGACTCAACACTTAAAATAATCTGAAAAATGGGTTAACGGCATGGATTACTTTCATGCATCGAAGTAGGGCCTACACAAGTAACCCAGCTATTTTGTGGAACCAAGCTAATATTTGTGTTTTCAACTAACGTCCAGCATCTAGGGACGCTGGACGGTTTGGGCATTCCAAGTGCAAAAGGTGGGCCTGCTCAGGTGGGCCACCAAATGATGGATGTTGTGGATACAACACATATAAAGTGGGCCCCACCTATAGATAAGTTGGATAAAATACATGCCTTATGGTGGGGTCCGTCTGGGTGGGCCACATGGCCATATCATCACATAAAAGAAATGAGAGAGGGGAGAGAGAGAGAGAGAGAGAGAGAGAGAGAGAGAGAGAGAGAGAGAGAGAGGGACACGTGTGATGGAGGGACCCCGACACTATGGGCCCTCCCTTGCATGATTTACAACATACATGAAGTGGGTCCCATACATGTGGGCCTACCAAATCAAAGATCAACGGTGGAGATTTCTTCTCCACCCAAAATGGAAGGTCTAGATGACCTCTTTCAAACTTAGAAAGTAAACATTAAGATGGGGTCCATGGAGAATGGCTCCATCGTGGAATGATCATGAAGATTAAGGTGGGCCATCGGCCACATCTTAGGGTCCAAAGTGAGATCCATACTATTGATCGGTAGACCTCACTTGGCCCATCATAAAAACATGAAAACTAGCCTATAGAAGCACCCACCATTCGATCTTCTTAGTCCGATGGAACGCCGATCTCCTTGTACTTCACTTTGATGGTGGAAGATGAGAAGTGAATGGTTAGAATGAAGGATCTTGGAATGGGAAAGTGGGCCACACACATGCACTTTCTCTCCTTGAAAATGTTGGACATCCACTCCTCTCTTTGCTTGGAATTGTGTTGAGAAATGAGAGAGAGAGAGAGAGAGAGAGAGAGAGATAGGGTTGTAAGGAGTGATGGGTGAGGTGAGAGACTTGTTGACTTTTGGGGTTTGCTTGACTTGTGGAGAAAGAAAGCATGTGTTGCTCTTGTACTTGACATGAGGTGATTGATTGATTGATGGGACATGATGTAGAGATTCTCTCGAGATTACACAAGCGCGGCGTTTTCTTCAAAATAAACGTCAGCCCACATCTCCCTACCAAGGTATCGGATCGGTATGCAAGATGCGGCGCTGGAACCGCGACGATGGTGCGGTCGCAATGGTACAAGTCTCGGATTAAGCTGAATCTAATCTACAAGATATGATTTAGGATCAGGTGCAAACATCGATTATAGGTCGTGGATTGCCGAAATTCGACGGAAAGGATCGCGGGAGTCGATAGAACAGTACGGACTAGGATACAGGCCTTACACGAATCCTCACTGGCTAACCAGGAATCTGCGGAACTTTCCCAAGCTTACTCTAAAAGCACATTTATTCGGATTCAGTTTCATTTGGAACTTGCGTAAGACGAGGAACATTTCTTCTAAGTCGGCTATCTGGTGGGCCGCATGTATGCTTTTGACGAGCATGTCGTCAATGTATACATCCATAGTTCGGCCGATTTGCTGAGTAAACATTTTGTTCACTAATCTTTGATATGTCGCTCCAGCATTTTTCAAACCGAATAACATCACACGATAACAATAAAGACCTTTGTTTGTGACAAAGGTAGTCTTATATTTATCAGAATGATGCATTACAATTTGATTATATCCAGAATAAGCATCCACGAAAATAAGAAGTTCGTGCCCTGCGGTGCTATCCACCAATTAATCGATCCTCGGGAGAGGAAAGTTGTCCTTCGGGCAGGCTTTATTTAAGTCAGTATAATCAATACAGACTCGCCACTTCCCGTTGACTTTTTTCACAAGTACGACATTAGCCACCCATTCCGAGTAGTATATCTCTTCTATGAAGTTTGCCTTGAGGAGCTTGCTGACCTCTTCTTCAATTATAGCATACCTTTCAGGGCCGAGTGAACGTCGTTTCTGTTGGATTGGCCGGTAGGTCAGATCGATATTGAGTTAGTGAGTCATCACCAAAGGGTCGATTCCAGGCATGTCTTCATGGCTCCATGCAAATACATCAGCGTATCGTCAGAGCAAAGCTATCAAATTGTCTTTCAAAGGAGATCGGAGACACGAGCCAATCTGCATGGTTTTGGATTCATCCATCTCGACCAAGGGTACCGAGACAAGGTCTTCCACCGGTTGTCCTCGTTCGTGAGTTTCGATCCGAGGATCTAATGATTCGATCATGGATACCTCGGTCGGGGCTTTTACAACTGTCGCGTAGCAACGTCGAGAGTCTTGCTGGAGGAGACTCCTACTCCCGACTCAGTCGAAAATTTCATGGAGAGGTGGTACGTAGATATCACGGCTTGGAGGAGACTCAAAGAGGGTCAGCTGAGATAGTGTTGTACACTGACAGCCGATCAACTATCAGAAAGTCGACCATGGTTGTCGCCTGATGCGGAGGGTTCTTAGCAGTAAGTGGCAATGAGATGATCCCTTCGGGGAGTGTCTGTCCTCTGAGAATCCGATCAATGGGGTACGAACCGGCCACAATGCCGATTATTCAACGCCAATTTTGTCGAACGCCTGGGTGAACAGCACGTAAAAAAATGACCCTGTATCGACGAGGATGCAGAACACCCTACGGTTCGTGATAGTGAGGGTGATGACCAATGCATCGTCATGAGGGTAGTGAATACCCCGAGTATCTTCATCGGTAACTGAAACACTGTACTTTTCCCTTCTTTTTTCCTTTGAAGGACGAGCCAATATCAAGACTTCGGACTTAGGCCGACTGATGATCCTGGCATGATTTTTCCGAGCGTTGTTCAAGTCGCCTCCGCCTCGAGGACCACCGACAATGGTTCGAATTTCTTCCATGGATTGATTATCACTTCGGCGTTCTTCCATTGTCTCGGTTCTCTCGATATGATATCTAAGTCGGCCTTCTAGAATGAGTCTTTCAATCTCCTCTTTCAAGTGATAACACTCACTCGAATTGTGGTCATGGTCGCAGTGGTAATGGTAATACTTATTCTTACTCCGTCAGTTGGGATTGCTTCAGAGTTTATCTAGCCAATTGACGAATCCTTCACCCTTGATCTCCATCAACACTTGCTCTTGGGGTTTATTAAGTGAGGTGTTTGTGGCAAACCTTCGGTCGGGTCGCTTGCCCGTCTTACGTTCGTCGCACGTTCGGTCGTCCTTACGCTTCTTTCCTTGAGCCGAGTCAACTTCCTTCTTGGTCGACTCTTTGGCCGAGGCTTTTGTGTTCTGGGCGGCCTCACGCATAATTCGTGTTTCCTCAGCGTCCGCGTACTTGTCCAACCGAGTCATAAACTCAGCCAGAGTCATCGGTGGATTTTGTCTAGGGACGCTAGAAATGGCTTGTCCCGGACGCCTTGCATGATTGAGTTGAGTGTTGTCTCTTCCGAGTGCTTCCGGACTTAGAGCGACTCAAAATTGAAGTGCTTGATGTAGTCTTTCAACAATTCTCCCTCCTTCTGAACTATGTTGTTTAGGTGTGCAGGCGGCTTCAACTTTTTCTTCCCGCCAATGAAATTGGTGAGGAAGGCATCGCTGAGTTCCGTGAATGAGCTGATGGACTTCGGTTTCAGCTGTTTGAACTATAGTCGGGCTATGTCAGCTAAAGTGAGGGAGAAAGCTTAGCACATTACGGCATCTGAGGCATCATGCAATTCCATGTATGTCCAGAAGCATTCGATGTGCTCGGTTGGGTCGATTTTACCGGTGAAAGGCATAATTTGCGAGAGGTGAAATCTTTTTGATAGCCGAGCCCGCATCACTTCATCAATGAATGGAGATACCTTTATTTCGGTTTTGGTGGAATGTGCATCCCGACTATGCTTCATGTCCGCCATCTCCTCTCGCACCTCTTTTTTGAAGTTCTGGAGGTCAGCTTTTTAGGGTTTGTCACTTTCTGTCATGCCCTCAATAGGAGGCCGACTACACCTCCTCCGATCTATCTAGTGTCGAAGATCAATGGCGGGTGGCATGGCAGTAGCAGAATGAGCAGGTGCTGGATCAGGCGGACCCTGGGGCTGACTGGGCTGAGGGAGTGATCGCGGAATGGTAGGCTGATGGTCGGCAATTGGTGGCGGGACGTTCATTGACTGACCCTGATGAGGCGGCTGCACTTGCTAACGGTACATCTATTCCAGCATTTGCTTCATTACGTTCACATCAGATCGGAGCTCCTAGACCTCTCAATCCAACCACCCGTTGCCTCAGTTTCGCTGGGCATTAGTCGCAGCAGAGGTTGCTGGAGGAGCCGCGGAACCCTGGCAGTTGTCTGGTTGGTTCGGAGCCCCCTGGGCTACGCTAGCAGCCGGCAGTCCAGTAACAGCAGCATCATTCGAGTCTTCCTGAACCATTCTTCTGGTTCTTACCATTATTACAAGTCTTGCAGTTTCTGGACAGAGCGTGACAAACGACTTCTTGTATCGTTTCCCACAGACGGCGCCAAACTGTTGATGCAAAAATCTAGTGCGCCTCCTTTCCGTGCTTCTCACCTGCACAATGTGGAGAAACATGGGGGACCCTGGCTATAGCCGGGGAACCTCCGATACTTAAGTCAGATTTTAGACTAAGGAAGATGGATTTTTTTGAGGTTTTTGTTACGTACCTTTGTCGTAGAGTTTTCCTGTATTTATAAGCATGGGAAGTCCTGCCGTGCAGGGATTCCTTTCCTAATTTATTAGAGATTTGATCTGATCCGCTCCTAGATCCAACCCAATCTCGAGATTATCGGGATCGGAGATCCTTTTGCTGGATTTCTGGGACGGAATTTACACTTACTCCATCTCTTCCTTGCTCGGCTCGACCTTAACCGACTCTGGTAATAAAAGAGTCTCAGCTGGCTGCAAGGGTAGGGCTTTTTGCCTTCTGTCGAATGAAGCAGAGTCGGATTGTGCCCAACACCCCTTCTTACTCCGATACTCGACACTATAACTAACCTAAGATGGGTCGGTTTTATGATCGGTCAGGCTAATCGGCTCCTTTAGACATTGTTGGCTCGTTCTCCGAGTCAACTTCATGCGTCTTACATATCACGCTGTTAGGCTCCTGACTCTGAAAGTCTCGGTCGGGTTTCATCTCCTTGAATCTAGGCTAAGTCTCTCCTTTTAGCGTTAGCTTGTCTTACCTCAGTCGGGCTTGGCGCCTTGGACCCTCGGGCAGTATCAGTAGAGTTGGTCCATTCCATAACCGAGCATCTGGACTTGCCATATTTCTCCCCAACACCATCCTTTCATTTTTTTTTCAAAACATTATAATACATATAAATCTCAACTGTACCGTACAGTGTTGATTGAAAACCCACCATTAAAAACTTCTTGGGGGCACAAAAGTTTTAAATCAAGCCGATATTTATTTTTTCCCTTCATACAGGTCTAGATCTACATGACCTGATAAACAGGTTGGATGTCCGGTAAACATTGCATTGGACGTTAGGAAGTTTTAATAGTAGACATTTAATCACTAATGTTTTCTCATGGTGTAGTCCACCTGGGATTTAGATCTACCATATTTTTGGGATTAAATCCTAAAATGATATGTAAAAATGGATGGACAGCATGGATAAAACATATACATTATGATGGGGCTCACAGATCACTGACCACTAGCCACCTGGCTAGTGGCAGCGTAACTAGCCAAATCGCGTCCGGACTAACCATGCCTAGTCACACATAAGGTGTACCTACGATTAACCCACATCCGCTTGGGGAAATGTAAATAAGATCCACACGGTCCATCAGGTGAGCCACCGTATTTTCTCCGCATATAAATACCAGTCTAATCCAAGACCTAGGTGCTACACCATAGACAACGGTGTAACATCATGACTAAAACCTTAAAATTCATGTTGTCCCACATGAGTCTTAGAACGTTATAAATTTGAGAAAATCCACTCATCTGGTGTTTCATGTCAGATTAGTGGATTGGACGTCATGTACACACGGCAGCAGACACCACATACAATTTGGCTAATTTAACGGTGGAACTTAGCATCTCAAATGTTCCTATGGTGTAGCCCACCTGACTTTTGAATTGGCCTGATTTTTGGGGCCCAGTCAAAACACAGGATAGCACACCTAATGGATGGGGTGGATCTCATCCACATGAAGTCCTTGATCCACATTAGCAAATGGTCACACCCCCACATGACTTGCTTGGTCGCTTAGGGGGGTTTTCAAAATAAAAATTAGTGGCGTTGTGCCAGAGAAATGATCAATGGCTAGAAATCCAACACACATGTGGTTCTCATTGTCAACGGACGGTGATTTTCTAGTCCGGTTATCCTGGATCTATGCAGTGGGGCTCACTTGATGTAGGAGCTTTCACTTAGGCCGTACATCACGTGCCACTTGAATCTGTGTACCGGTCCTATATTTGCCCCAATGATATTACGATGTGGCCAGCCTTAAAATGGACATCTGATGTTGAAATTGGACCTGTTACTGGTTGCCTCATTTATCAACCATCAGATGTCATCCACCATCAGCTTAAACTATCTACAGTGAGACCCACCCATTGGACGCTTTGGATTGGAGGTACGTGTCATGCGTACAGCGGTGGAAGCCCCATCGATACATCAGCTTAGTAGTTCTCCGGGAAATTTACGACTGTAGACCCACCTTTTATCCAGTGGTTTTTATGAAGCCATGCAAGCTTAACATACGCACTTGGACCTCCTTGCACGGACATCAAATTTGAGGACGAAAATACCCCTGCCTCCTCTGGCTGGCGTGCGGATACGAGCGCAGACGGATGGTCCCACGATGGGAACACAGGTGGGGCCCACTGTAATGTTTGTGAGAAATCCTTCCATCTAAGTTCATTCATAGGGTCATAAAGACTTGGATGGATGAAGAGGAAAAACAAATTTCATAATGATCCAAAACTTCTGTAACCCCTACAAGGGTTTCAATGGTAGATGTTCAATTCCCACCGCCTTTTACAGTGTGGTCGACTTGATAGTTAGATCTATCTTATTTTTTGTCTCAAGCCTTAATATGAGCTCGCCAAATAGGTGGACGGTTTGGATATAACACAGACCTCATAATGGGACCCACGAAAGCAACAAAAAAAAAAAAAAACCACACAGACTGCGGCGGCATTTTTTTTTATTTTTTTTTTATTACAGGGAGAACTTTTTCTCCCTTACATTTTTCTCTAATGCATAATTATATAAATATGTAAATATAAGTATATAAAAATAATTTTCTATCTTTTAATTCATTTATTTGTCTATGTATTTAACAAGCATATCTCCTAAACTAGATTTTTTTTATTTTTTATTTTTATTTTTTACACACGCACACACACACCCCCACACACTCACACTAGTGGAATTTCACCACCTATGGATACTTGAACGCTTGACCGGGTGTTGAAACTCCTAAGAGTCTACCACCCGAGCAAGAGTAAGGATCCAAGCTAGAATGATTTACTTAATGTACCATATATAATTTTGGGATAGGAGAAGCTAATTTAGCCAACCAACCTAGTTATTTTCCAAGATTTCATCGGATCGATGGTCAAAAATCCATTTCAGCGGGGCAAACATGAAAATGAGCGGGGCAAGCATGAAAAAGAGCAAAGCAAACATGAAATTGATTTTATGCTTTCAATAAGACTTTGTTAGGTATACTTGTGGTCTATGCACATACTCAATGAGTGATTTTATATTTTGCTAAATGTCTCTTTTGGATGCGATTTTCAGTTGAACATGTGGTATTGAAGCATGGGAGGCTTCTTATGAGTTCCATTGGAGAATGGAAAATTTTTCAACAATTGATATCAGTGGCAGATTGGTCCAAGTGAGGGTAACTTAAGGCCTTCCCAAGCCAGATATTGAAAAGCTCATAGACATGCCTTATCGAAGAATTGGTTTGGAAGAGGTTGTTAAGTAGCAATATTTGGTACTACTACTGTGACTAAGTGGTTGCATGGTTTTTAGACTCGGCGACTCAGATAGACTCGTTCAACAAGTCTCAACTAAGCATTGCAATACATATGCTGGCTCTTGCCGATGTCAGGGTTGAGTTGTTGGTGTTAGTGGGGGAGTGAGGGGTCTGTGTCTGAACCATGGGTGGTTGGATTCAAAGTCCTGGAGCAGCTTATTCTCTTAGGCCAACATACTCCTCAAATTGCAAGTGGATGCGATATTTGAGTAGAACTGATGGTTATGCTTCCATTGTGAGCTTGGGCAGCACATGTTTTAGGAGGTGCATTATGCAGGATCCTATTTCTTAGCCTTTTCCACCCAAATCAATGTCCATTTTCATGTTTACCCCGCTCATTTTCATGCTTGCCCGCTCATTTTCATGTTCGCCCTGCTCATTTTCATGCTCACCCTGCTCTTTTTCTTGCTTGCCCCGCTCTTTTTCATGCTTGTCCTGGTCATTTTCATGCTTGCCCCACTCTCTTTTATGCTTGCCCCGCTCATTTTCATGGTTGCCCCGCTCATTTTCATGCTTGCTTCGCTCATTTTCATGGTTGCCCCGCTCAATTTCTTGTTTACCCCGCTAAAATGGATTTTCGACCATCGACTCGATGAAATCTTGAAAAATAACTAGGTTGGTTGGCTAAATTATCTTCTCCTACCCCAAAATTATATGTGGTATGTTAAGTAAATCATTCTAGCTTGGATCCTTACTCTTGCTCGGGTGGTAGACTCTTAGGAGTTTCAACACCCGGTCAAGCGTTCGAGTATCCATAGGTGGTGAAATTCCACTAGTGTGAGTGTGTGGGGGTGTGTGTACGTGTGTAAAATAAAAATAAAAATCATTCTAGTTTAGGAGATATGCTTGTTAAATACATAGACAAAGAAATGAATTAAAAGATAGAAAAATATTTTTATATACTTATATTTACATATTTACATAATTATGTATTAGAGAAAAACATAAGGGAGAAAAAGTTCTCCCTATTTTTTTTTTTTTTAATTGCCAGACTACCCTGCCTGTGTGTTTTTTTAAATTATTTTTTTATTGTTGTGTTGTTTTCATGGGTCCCATCATGAGATTTATGTTATATCCAAACCATCCATCTATTTGGTGAGCTCATATTAAGGCTTGAGACGAAAAATAAGATAGATCTAACTATCAAGTGGACCACACTATAAAAGGCAGTGGGAAATTGAACGTCTACCATTGAAACCCTTTTAGGGGTTACAGAAGTTTTGGATCATTATGAAATTTGTTTTTCTTCTTCATCCAGATCTTTGTAATCTTATGAATGAACTTAGACGGGGAGGATTTCTCACAAACATCACAGTGGGCTCCAACTGAGTTTCTAATGGTTGACGCTCATTCAACACTGTTTCCTATAATGTGGTACACTTGAGATTTAGAAATACCTCATTTTTGTTTTCCTGTAATGTGGTACACTTGAGATTTAGATATACCTCATTTTTGTTTTCATTCCATGAAATGATCTGGAAAAATATATGGACAACATGGATGAAAAGAATACATCATGGTGGGGCTGACAGACCACCGATGATCCGCCATTGGCGGGTGGCAGGAGTACCCAATTTGTTTCCTTGAAAAGGCGGGGTATTTTCATCCTGGAATTTGTCGTCTGTACGAGGAGGTCTAAGTGCGTACGTTAAGTTTGTATTGTCTCAAGAATATCCAATGGATAAAAGGTGGAGTCTACGGTCATAAATTTCTCTAGCTCTTCGTAAGATTAAAAGTATACACTAAAAAGTGGTATACACGTGTATATTCTCCTTATCTTATGCTTGTTGGGCCCTCTTGATGGTAGGTCTGATCTTCGGGCAAGTAAATTCTCAGGCCCACCCGATGAACGGTCTCAATCTCCATGCATTGGCCACATAGTCACCACTGTAACAAAAAGGTCCGGGACCGTTAGGTTCATCGCTGCTATCAGACTGATTGCTATCGACACTGCCAATGGTGGTGAATGATGCTCTGTTAGCCCTGCGACAATGTATTTGTTTTATCCACGCCGTCCATCCATTTTGAATCTTTAATTTAGGGCATGAGCCCAAAAATGAGGTAAACCCAGATATCATGTGGGCCACACCACAAGAAAACAGTATTGATCGAACGACCACAATTAAAAGCTTCCTAAGGCCCACTGTAATATATATATATATATATATATATATATATATATATATATATATATATATATATATATATATATATATATATATATATATATATTTCCATGTAACCTGTTGATTAGGTCGCGAAGACCTGGATGAAGGGAAAACACAAATATCAGCTTGATCTAAACCTTTTGTGCGCCCCAAATTTTTTTATAGTAGGCATTTAATCACCACTATTTCCTGTGATGTGGTCCACCTGAGATTTAGATCTGCCTCATTTTTGGGTTCATGTCCTGAAATAATATGGAAAAATGGATGGACAGCATGGATAAAGCACATACATCATGGTGTGGCCCACATAACACCATCCAATGTCAACACGCTACTATAGTGTCGGTACGCAATCTGCGACCGTTGTGATTCTTCATGTCGCCTCTTATCCAAGAAGTGGCCCATTGATGCGACCGCGATATGCACTGATTAGATAAAGTCAGCTATGATAATTCCATTTTTGTGTATTTTAGTTAAAGTTACTCATTTAATTGACTGGACTCTTGTATTAATTCTACATTTTCAATTGGTTGTGAGTTGTGACATTTCAAGTACACATAACATATTTATATGCGAATCTAAACCATCCAAGTCACTACCACAACTGTGATGCAGCATTACCAACTTACAGAGAGAAGGTAATTTTACCATCTTATTTTATCAAATTTGGACCACTCACTATTTTACATCTAACCATTCATTTGATAGCCATTAATTAGATGGCTAAGATTGCTTGATCAGGGAAATTTTAGAGATATTCTCCATTAACAATGGGATCCACAATTCTAATGGCCCAAAAATCACTATATCGATGTCATGGCCACATTGAGAAGGATGGATCACCACCATTATAGTGCAAAACTAACATAGGAGTTCTCTGCACCTTTGTATATAAGAGAAAAGCTTAAGACTCCGGCGGAGTATGAGCAATGATACACAGGCACTTAGAAATTGCAAGCATGACAAATAAATAATTCAAATTAAACCGTACAAATTAAAGTTTAGGCGATAAAAAAAAAAATTAAAATAAATGCTCCTATTTTAATAAACAAGTGTGGACGAATAGAGATGGGTATTGCTTAAACAATCTGATTGGACTGTAACTGAGAAACAGCTAATTTTAATAATTTAGGGAATTTCATTCCATTTATTTTATGCCAAGTGTACAGTTTCGAAACTGAGAGTCAAAGATCATATTCTGATAAATTGTCAAACAGCTTGTCTTTTTCTTTCCGAGGAAAACTTTGATACTCTGGCGTACTGTTATAGATGATACACATGCATTTAGAAGTTACAACATTCATGGCATACAATTAACCAAAATTAAATTATTCATATGGGTATTAGTTTATGTACCATGAACCAAAATTGAAGCATTTACTTGGCTATCAGCTTGGTGGAAATTTATTGTACGGTTATAAATGAAAATTATATATTCAATGGTCCTAATTCAGAACGAGAGTAAATCCGTCAGCTCAAAAAGGTCTTTTCAAGATGAGGTCGCATCTGTGCGATGTTTTTTAGCGTGTGTTTGAATAACTGACTTACATGAGTTTTAATATTATGTAAGTGTAAGTTTGGGGTCCACATCATTGTTTGTATTCCATATAATCCACACATCATACGAGACCCACAATATTGATGAAATGCCCAAAAAATCAGGTTTATATGTATTATTATGAGGCCGCACCATAGAAAGTAATGAAAATCCATCCAAAAACTTTGTAACTCTAGACATAATGATTAGATCGGCATTGCTTCCCAACTTCTTGGTGGGGTTACCGTTTTGGACGGGTTAGATTCGATCAGCATTATCTTACCAACAGAATGCAGGATTTTTATTTATTTATTAAGTATATGTTTTTACGTTGCCCATTATCAGCCTAAAGAAAACGGACGCTAGTTGCCTCGCCCACCCAAAGTTGCCATGGTCGGAAGCTAATGGAGCCCACCGGAATGTTAGTGAGAAATCTACCCCTACCGTCAGTTTCTCTGGCTCACATGGGGATATGATCAAAAGTATGAGGCAGATCCAAGACTCAAGTGAATCACACTATAGGAAAAAGTGTGGGGATAAAATGCCTACCATCGAAATCTTTACTGGGTATACAAATTTTGGATCAGGCTAGTGTTTTTGTTTTCAATTATCTCAGTTGGCAAGACCCTGTGAACAGATTGGATGGCAAATAAACATTACGGTGGGCCTTAGAACGCTCTCAGCAATAAGCATTTCCATCCCTTCTGTCCTGTAGCGTGGCCTACTAGACTTTTGAATTTGTCCTACTTTTTTGAATTGTGTCCTTTCATGAGCTGGACAAACTGATAGACCGGATGGATTTCTCAACGACATCATGGTAAGCTATACGTTGCTTCCGACCACAAGAACTTCCCGTGGGCATGGGACACTGGCAAGTGGCCGTCCTAAGAAATATCTCAAATCGCTACCAAAAGTGTCAAATAAGCAAGGGTTTTGATCGAGGAAGTGGATTGCATCTTGTCCCCAGCCAGGACAGACTAGGTCCGAGCAGGAGATACGTGGGGCCACCATGATATACGGAGCCTGGATAGACTAGGTCCGGGCAGGAGATCTGTGGGGCCCACCGTGATATAGATCTTATCCACATTGTCCATATCTATTTTGCTACATCATTTTAGGATATAGACCTAAAATTGAGGCAGATCCAAGGTTAAGTAGGCCTGAAGACTACAGAGCATTCATTGCTGGTCCACTTGAATGGATTATATCCTGAAAAAAATATACATTAATCATAAGATCCTAAAATGGACGGCCCTAAGTTACTTAGTCAGGGCTCCAATTGGGTGAGTGCGATTTTTTGCCTATGCTCCTTTCCCAAGAGGGACACATGTATAGTGAATAATCCGCCACTACAACATAAAATGGTACCGTCCAGTTTGAACCAAAAGAAGATCAACAGTAAATTGGCCATAACTTTTGACCCGGGTATTATTATAGAACACATAACCTATTAATCTTCAGTGTAATGGAGCATTTGAGGTCAACCAACCCAATAGTGAGTCGTGTCAGTTCTTCTTATAAGATAAAACGTGCAATTTTAGCTCAAAAATAAGATTCTAGAAAAAAAAATAAAAATTAATAATTCTGCTTTATGTGGTATTTTTTATTTTTAGAGTTTTAAATTTCCATATCTATTTTTTATTTTTAGAGATTTTTTTATAATCATGCCTAGAACACTTGTAACAAAAGTTTATCTGGAATTTTTATTGTTAGAAATTAGGCTTTAGAGGAGTTTTGTTAAAATTAGGATTCTTATTAAGATTAGAATTGTGTTATTTTTGGTAATTATGAATTTTGGTTTATTTTTTCTTTTTCAATAATAAATTAAGAAAAATAAACGATTAGACAATAGACATTATTTAATAAAATATTTAAGTTTTATCTTAAGAAATTATCTCGTGGATTCAAGGTTCATATCACGTAGAGGAGACGATGTTCTTCCTCTTCACTTTCCCATGCCATTTCTTGCATCAGTTAGTATCAGAGTGAGGATTTTTCTTGTTTCAATGGATAACATCATCGTTTGAAGCTTTCTAGTAGGAGAATTGGCGAGCCATTCAAGGATTGTAGGCGTCAATCGACCATTTGACGAGAACTTTAAGACAGACTCGTGTTTGTAATGATAAGTAACATGATATTTGCAATGGAACTTTCTATCATCATGTTCATGGTGTGACACCAGTGGTAAATCACAAGCTACCATGAGATAGTGGTGAATCACAGTCTACTACTTTGATCGTAAGAAAAATGTATATTTCAAGGGAGGAAATATATCTATAGTAGTACGACATCTTTTAAATGAGGTACATTGTGAAACAAAAGGTTTGTGATATGCTCATATATATCAAGAGCAGTGAAAATTTTATGTTGAATACTATGGTAGAAAAGCTGCAACTGAAGACAAAAAGAAGTACATAAGGAGATAAGCGAAACAAATATAATTGAACAATATCTTATTCCTTTCTCCATTGTTAAATATTATAAAGATAAAGTAATGTATGACGCAGTTGATATTAGGGCTGAAAGTTAGGCTAGTTCAACCCGACCGACCCATGACCGACCTGACATTGGGTTGGGCTCGACCAGGCTATGTTAGGTCCGATCTCAAGCTTGAGCTATACAAACACCAACCCGATAAAACTTGGGTTGGGCTAGAGTTGAGGTCTCGGGTTGCCCAACCCAACCTGAACCCGATCAATATATAAGTTACTTATAAATTATAATTGAGTGTGGATCATTTGTGTCGAAGGCACACTAGTGATGTCGGGTCTTATTTGTCCACATCATTTCCAAGGAATCAAGCTAACAAGATATGCCAGATTTCTCTCTCCCAAATAGATTGTGTGCTATGCTACATGACATTTAAATGAGTAGTTGTCCTATATTTTAACATGTTTTTTTTAAAAGAAAAAATAAAGTTCTTTATGATGAATAATCACATATATAATTAATAAAATTATAGATACAAAAAATAAGTCCTATATTGAAATATAATAATCTAATGTAATAATGAAAATATTAGCACGTATACACCCGACCAACCCGATCAACCCGACCGAGCCCGCTTGGGTTGGGCTTGGGTTGAGAATTCCCAACCTGAGATTGGGTTGGGTTGGGTTGGGTTGGGTTGGGTTTGGGTTGAGCACCAACCCGACCCAACCTGCCCGACTTTAAGCCCTAGTTGATATGGACGTTTATAACATGTTACTTGGTCAACCATGGCAGTACCATGTTAATGCTACACATAAAGTCTAGGATAATATATTTATTTTTGTTAAAGATGATAGAAAGAGATTATTCTTATTCTTATAGGAATGGAGAACAAACCCAAGACTTTTAGAGCGGAGGGGCGGTCTCTTATAAATAAACAGGATTTCGTCAAACAATCTAAAGGGATGGGAAAGATAAATACATTAGTTGAAAAGGAAAAGGATATAGAGCCCGTGAATATCTTGGAGGATTTGAAACTAATGTTACATGAGTTTAAAGAAATTATGCTAAATGAACTTACTAAGGAGTTACCTCTAATGTGAGATATACAAAACCATATTGATATTGTCCCAAGGACAAGCCTGCCTAATTGTCTACATTATCAGAAAGAATGTGAGAACTTATAAATGAACAAGATTTCGTTAAATAATCTAAAGAGATGGGAAAGATAAATACATTAGTTGAAAAGGAAAAGGATGTGGAGCTGTAACGCCCTAAAATTCGAGGGTTGAGTAGCAACTCAACTCTCGAGTTCCAAAACATAACTTATGTAACATAGATAATGATGATTAAATGTTGTCAGTGTTAGTGCAATAAACATGAGTGAGATTATACCAAAACAGTAATTCATACTCCAGATCAATTGTATAAAGGCAAGCGAAAGACTGAAACTGTATATAATTGTATGTAAAAGAAACAAAACCATCTCAATCTCCAGAGTATGAACCCAACTGAGTCACCATATACATGTATCTGTTTTACGATCAAAATGTCAAAAGTATAACTAGAGAAGTAAGCCCTGTAAGTCCCGTCGATCCAGGCAGTCTAGGCAAAGCCACCAGCATACTGCATATACGAGAACTCATCCTGGTCCTCGTCGTAGTCCGGCTCAGCCTCCTGAGTTGTCACCTCATCTGCACCTAAGACAGAGTCTGGTTGGTGTGTACAACACCGTCCCGTAACGTGGGAGTGAGTAACTAACTCAGTGGAATAATAAAGCATAGGTTAACATGTTATCAATTCAGTCAAGCAGTAATGATAAAGCAGTACAATCGAACAATCCTAACTACTCTTATTAATGCAAGTATGAAATGCAGTCATGATGCATGCCCTCACCGTCATACTCCCTCATGCGACACCATCTTACGTTCGCGGCATGCGTTCATTCCTCAGTGCTCCACATCTTCCAGGCACATGCAGTGCGATGATGAGCATGATTACCGAGTTGTTATTAGTCCATTTCAAACAGCAGGATTGGGAAACTAAGGTACCTCCCTTGTATCATTCCCAAACATGATTCATTCTAGGGTCGTCAAACCTAGACAATCTCATACGATAGTGTGGTTCTAGGGGCTGCAAAGGCTGTCAGGGCTGTTACACGCAATCATTACACCACTCCCCTATCACCTTTTTAATAGTTCGTCACTAAACTGATACAGGCCTAGTTCATACTCTATTCACCGCGGCAAAACTCGTCTCCTCAACGTAAATCCAGAGTATGCTCGAGGTCACTACAAAGGGCTCGTCACCAATCAGTGTAGGCCGACAGCTCAAATGCAGTGTCCCATACCACCGTATTCGGCTCACGAGTCAAGGTTGCTCACTGGTCACTACGGGGAGGCACGTGGCCCCAGCGTAGGCCGACAGCCCGACCACGGTGTCCCATACTACCATGCCCGGCTCATGAGTCTTAGCGGATCGAGGTACCAAGGTTAACGGGGTTACATTGGTAAGTTTGGTACCCTAAGTTCAAGCAGTGACATCCAAACATGATGAACATACATTAGACAGATCGGGTTACTTGATGAGCCAGACTAGCACGAGCGCATGACCAGCCGAACGAAATGAAGTGCATAAGCACTTCGCATGGCCTAACCACTATCGCCAACCGAAGTAAGACTCGGGTTCGTCAGACACATCCTTCGTGGCGAAATGAATCTCAACCACGAACTCAATTCCATTACTGATTGTCTGGACTATAATCATAGCCCCAATCACAATCAATCCTTATTCAGAAGTATGTGGAGTAAAGCATAATAAACAAAGTAATTCAAGCATGTTAACAAACATGTCATAAAGCATGTTACAAAGCACAATATAAACAAGAAATACAAACACATATATTTCATAGTAAGCGATTAAATTAAACAACCAATCATAGAGGAAATCATATACGTTTCTAAGGTAGTTGAGAATCCCATCTCAACACCTACCTAAAGCACCATCATCCAAGCACTTACTCTCACGAGCATTTTCACAAACACTTAGAATACACTATTTCAACATACATAGCGTATATTAGCAAAACATGTATTAGGGTGAACCCTTTCGCCAAGTAAGTATTAACACATATATAATATGTTCATACAGTAAATAATCATGGCAAACACATTTCCAAAATTTATACGTATACGGTACTTTCTATAAATACTAGGAATACAGTATATTTAACATAGTTATCGTATAACCAAAAAGCGAAATGGACAGCACTTTGTACATGTGCAATAACATACAGATCATGAATCTATCATTATCTGACCTTGAAAGCGTTGAAAACCATAACCTATACACCTAAATTCCGCACCTTACGCCGTAGAAGCGTAAAGAACGTGATTGATTTGCTATGCTTTCGTATACGGCTATTCGGCAACCTAGAGAGTGAAATAAGTTAGCTATTTCATCACGTACAACTATCCAAACCCCAAATCAGTTTAGGGTTAGGGTTTCTTACCTAGAAACGAAGCTGGAAATCGCCGGAAAAGCGATGAGAAGTGAGTGGTGAAGCTTGTGTAGCGGCAGGGAAAAAAGGTAGGAAGAATCCTCCCACAACTCTCTCACTTTCTCTCTCTTTTTTCTCTTCTCTCTCCTAGGGTTTTTCTCAAATTTGTATGGCTGAATGAGAGAGGGTTTTAAGGTCCTTATATAGCCTAAAATTACACCAAAATAGACCTAAGGTCAAGGTATACTTAGGTTATAACGAAAGTGGGTCAGTTTCAGTTAAACGGAGGACTTTTGGCGGCCCCCCTTGAGCCAAAGGTCGGACTTAAGCTTAGCAATATTGGATCTAGGTACCATTAAGTTTTCGTTCCAGTAGGGTTTCCAGATCACAAATGGCGGACCAGTTTTAGTTCAACGGTCAGCGGATCTCGATCTGAAATTTCAAGTACATGGATATGTTTGGGCAAATATCCCTGATCCGAGGGTGTAATCTGTCCTGATTCTGACGGTCAGGTTGCTCAATACTGAACCGCAAGCGTCACATGCCAGATTTCATAAATCCTTATTTATTTTGAAATTATTTTCATGTTTCTCACACTCCTTGCTCCGGACTCAAGCGAATAGTCGTGGGACACTGTCTGAATTTGATCTCCAAGATGGTTGTCAAGCCTAGCGAGGCGGTCCTAAATCTATAACCTCGTATCATTCGGACTTTCGATGTGTGGTCCAGATATGATACAGAGTTTCAATGTGCTCCCGAGAGCAGTCGGATAATGAGTTTGATCCTAGATTTTAGGGTAACCTAGCGTCAATGATTCTACAAGTTTTAGGTCTTGTAGATCGTATTTAAAGCGATTTTAGCGGATTTCATGGCTAATCTAGTTTAACACTTAGTTAACTTTGTCAAATTTCTAAAGGATTTGATCCTAAGCGATTTCTGCCTGAGGTGGTACTCGGGCCATTGTACGGTATTTTTCGAGTTGTTATAGGAGCCCATGAACATCCTGAAGGATTTAAAACTAATGTTACATAAGTTTAAGGAAATTATGCTAGATGAGCTTACTAAGGAGTTACCTCCCATGTGAGATATACAAAACCATATTGATAATGTCACAAGAACAAGCCTACCTAATTGTCTATATTATTACAAAGAATGCGAGAACTTACAAGTACAAGCGAAAGAATTGATCCATAAAAGTCAAGTCAATGAGAGTATGAGTACCTATGATGTGCCAGCTCAAGAGCTTAATACAAAGTACAAGTAAATGCCTAATAAGCACTGGCACTAAAAGTTATCTGAGTATCATGAGCAAGTCTTTTGAGTAACTTGATAATGAGTTTTTTCTAAGTGAAGAGAGTCTGATGTAGGGCGTGGGACATATACATTCTTAGTATGGTTGGACTAAAAGAAGGCGAATCGTTAATTGGCCATAACTTTTGATCCAAGGTGCAAATGGGTGGGCCTGCAGGATTTAACAATTTACACGATCTTGAGACCTTCGCGCAAAGCTGAAAATGGATAATCTACATCCAAAGGTCTACCTAACTACTATCGAGCAGAAAGGATCTGATCACCCCCTCTAATTTTATAGTTAAGATGTAACATCCCGGATTTTTGCCAACCTGGGATTAGACGTCCTTAGGCAATGGGTCGATCCTAAGACCTTATCAACTTGTCAAAACTCAATCCCACAGTCTAAAATCGCTCCTTAACCCATTTCCTTCACAAATCCCACCCTTCACCACCTTGTTCCTTAAATTTTCTAAGTACTTTCACCATAGACACTATCATAAACTAGCTACGTAGTATAACTTGGATCACTTTATATACAAACCACAAAGGACTAAGTTCCACCTCAGACAGAGATCTTACAGGACTAAATCCTTTAGAAATTTGGCGAGATTTAGCTAGTGTTAAACTAGAGTGCCTCTGAAATTAGCACCAATCACTTTAAATACGATCTGCAAGACCCAAAACTTGTAGAATCATCGATGCTACAGTACCCTATAATCTAGGATCAATCTCATTACCCGGTTGCTCTCGGGAGCATCTCGAAACTCCATATCGGATCTGGACCGCACGTCGGAAGTCCGATTAATACGAAGTTAAGGAACTAGGACCACCTCGCTGGGCTTGACAACCATCTCGGAAATCAGGTCCAGCCGATGTCCCACGGTCATTCGTTTGGATCCGGAGTGAGGGAGTGTGAAAAACACTATTCTCTTTACAAAATAAATATCTGGAATAGTGATCTGGCACCATTCGCTTGCGCATCAGTATTAAGCAACCAGACCGTCAGAATCAGACCAAATTACACCCTCGGATTAAGAAAAATTTCAGGAACATTTACATGTACTTGGAATTTCGGATCGTGGCCCACTGACCGTTGAACTGAAAGTGGTCCGCCACGTGCGATCTGAGAATCCGATCAAGTCGAAAATGTAATCCCACATAGATCCATGTGTGGAGAGCTTAAGTCTGACATTTGGCTCAAGGAGGGCCACCAGAACCTCTCTTTTGAGCTGGAAAAGTGTCGAAATACCTATATTAGCAGTAACCCTTGAACCTGAGTCTATTTTGGAGAGGTTTTAGGCTATATAAGGGCCTTAGAACAGCCCCTCTCACAGCCATACGAATTTGATATTGTGGGAGAGAAAAGAGAGAGAAAAGAGAGAGAAAGTGTGGGAGCAGTGGGAGTTTCTCCCTGCCACTATTCCCTGCCGCTATACGAGCTACACCGCTTCGTTCTAATCGCTTTCCCGGCGATTTCAGCCCCGTTTTTAGGTAAGAAACTCTAACCGTAATTTGTTTTAGAGTTGTAAGGGTTGTAGGTTATGAAATAGCTAACCTATTTCGTTCTATAGGTTACCAAACTGCCGAATACGGAAGCTTAACAAACCTATCGACTTCGTTACGATTCTACGACAAAAGGTGAGGACTTTAAGTGTATAGGTTACGGTTTTCAACGCTTTCAATGTCAGATAATGATAGATTCATGATCTGCATGCAATTGTACATGTACAAAGTGCTTTCCGTTTCCTGTTTCGATTAACGTTGTAGAATATGGAATTTCACATACTCTAGGTATACGTAGAAATACCGTATACGTATTTTTTTTAGGAAAATGTTTGACATGTTTATTTAATGTATGATTATATGATATATGGATAAAATACTAGTTTGGCGAAAGGAATCGCCGAAATACATGTTCGCTTGTAAATACCAAGTATGTTGAAATTGTGTAATCTAGAAATACCGCATATGTGTAAATTTTGGAAATGCAATTGTAATTATTATTTGCTGTATGATTATAGTATACATGGATAAAATACTCACTTGGCAAAAGGATAGCCCTAATACGTATTTTGCTAACATACGTCATGTATGTTGGAATAGCGTACTCTAAGTGTTTGTGTAATTGCTTGTGTGTGTAAATGCTTGAGTGTTAGTACCTTAGAGAGGTGCTGATATGGCATTCCCGACTACCTTAGAGACGTGTAGGATACCCTTCATGTGGTGGTTCACTATAACTACTCACTTGTGATGTGTTTGTAATTGTATCCCTATTTGTATAGTACTCTACAACATGCTTACAACATGCTTTACTTCGTGCTTTACAACATGCTTTACTTCACGCTTTATAACATGCCTCATGACATGCCTGTTAACATGCTTGTATTACTTTGTTTATCATGCTTTACTCCACATGCTACGGATGAAGATTGATTGAGTTTGGGACTATGCCCATAGTCCAGACATTCGGTATCAGACTTGAGGTTGTGGCTGAGATTCATGTCGCCACAAGGGGCGTGTCTGACGAACCCGAGTCGTACTCCGGTTGGCGATAGTGGTTGGCCACACGGAGTGCTTTTGCGCTCCGTATCGCCCAACTTGTTGTGCGCTCGAGCTAGTCAGGTTCGCCAAGTAACCCGATATGTTGAATGTGTGTTCACCATGCTTGGTCGCTACTACTTGAACCTAGGGTACCAAACTTACCAGTGGCGATCCCGTTAACTATGGTACCTCGATCCGCTAAGACGCATGAGCCAGGCATGGTGGTATGGGACACCGTGGTCGAGCTGTCGGCCTACGCTGGGGCCATGTGCCTCCCCGTAGTGACCATTGCACAACCAAACTCGTGAGCCGAATACGGTGGTATGGGACACTGTATTCGAGCTGTCGATACTTATGGCGAGAGCAGAGTACGGTGAGACCTGTGCTCGTGCTGACGGGCGACGAGTCCTCCGTAGTATCTTCGAGTATACTCTAAGTGTCTGTGATTGGCGACGAGTCTTTCATAGCAACTAGAGTATGAGTTGAGTCGAGTACGGTGAGACCTGTACTCGAGCTGACGGCTAGTGATTGAGCCGAGTACGGTGAGACCTGTACTTGAGCTGACGACCAGCAATTGAGCCGCATACGGTGAGATCTGTATCTGCGCTGACGGGTGACGAGCCCTTTGCGATGCCTTCACTACGCTTCTCAAACCATAATATCGTATGAGATTAGCTAGGATTGATGACCCTAGAATGGATCATGTTTGGCAATGATACAAGGGAGGTACCTTAGTTTCCCAATACTACTGTTTGAAATGGACTAATAATAACTCGGTAATCATGATCATCATCGCACTGCATGTGCTTAGTAGATGTGGCGCACTGAGGGAGTTAAGCATTCGCGAACGTAAGATGATGTCGCATGAGGGTGGTTTGGCAAGGGCATACAGCATCATGTCATTTCATTTTCGCACTTAATAAGAGTAGTTAGAATTGTTTGATTTGTACTGCTTGATTGAATTGATAACATGTTAACCTATGCTTTATTGTTCCACTGAGTTAGCTACTCACTCCCACGTTACGGGACGGTGTTTACAACACCCACCAGATTCTGTCGCAGGTATAGATGGCGCATCGGTTCAGGAGCCGGAGCCCGACTTCGATGAGGATTAGGATGAATTCTCATTTATGCAGTACTCTGACGGCTTTGCTTAGGCCGACTGCATCGCGGGGATTCCAGGGTTTATCTACAGAGTTGTATTTTGATTTTTGACTTAGAAACAATACATGTATATTGGTACTCAGTTAGTGTTCATACTCAGGTGTTCACAAAAATTTTGTTACTTTACATACTTTGAATATACAATTTCAGTCTTCCGCTTGCCTTTATACAATTGTACTGGAGTATGAATTACTATTTTGGTATAATCTCATTCATGTTTATTGCTCTAACTCAGACAACATTTAACCATCATTGTGTATGTTGTATAAGTGATGCGTTGGAACTCGGGAGTTGAGTTCATACTCGACCCCCGAATTTCAGGGCGTTACATAAGATAGCGCCCAAATTACTGTGAATGACTTTGATTGCCCAAAAGTGGGCCATATGGACAAACTGAGGACAAACTCTCCTCCCTCTCTCTCTCTCTCTCTGTTTTTTTTTTTTTTTTGGGAATTTTTTAAGAGGACTTGCACGAAGGATACGTTCCTTTTTTTTTTTTTTGTTTTTTATGGAGGGGCAGAAGGGATTAGATTATGCATGAATTACCTTATCTCATTGGATATCTACCTGATCCCAAATGTGTCTTTGATTGTAATTAATTTTGAATACTTATATATATATATATATATATATATATATATATATATATATATATATTTTGAATCCTTATATATATATAAAGAAAGTAGCATTACTGGCACATTTTTACCGTGGCCAACATGTATGGCTGAGGTATGTAGGCGATTTTTGTGGTCACCGCGATTTAAAGAAACGAGCGCCCCCAATATTAATATCCGCTGCTGACCTTCTTTAGCTCCCCTCGCCCTCTCTTCACAGCCCCACTATCCGTACGATTGCATCTCCTTACCCATCATCACCTTCCAACCATCTCAGCAACCGCCCTTTTCACTTCCCAACCTTCACTCCCCAACAAATCCCATCCCTTCATCACCACTCCCAGAAAACCCCACGACCGACGGCTGAAAATCACAGCCACCCACTTCAACATCTCATTCCAACTGCTCATCTCCCCTCACGATCATTAGGGAATATGGACCTCTCTCTTCACAGCTGGTGCATTCGGCCTCTGGTACTACTTCCCACCCATCGATCCTGCCTTGATTCACTTCTCCTTTCCTCATTTTATTTTGAGATTTTGACTCAAAGATGTTTGTTTAGAAATTAGATGGGAAGGTTGGAGAAGACGAAAGTGCAGAGCGCGCTGAGCGGCACCCTGGTCAGCACTCTGGTGGCACTCCCCATGACCAACCTCAGCATCATTACTAGTGAGGTCCCGGTGTATTCTGTTGTCTTGGAGTATCTTCTAACCCATTCATTTGCTGCTCTTCTGAGTAGATCTGCGTCACATCCTGCTGTCCATCGGGACTTTGCTTTTGGTCTTCTTGCTTGGAAAAGGTAACTCTTATTAGCGAACAGTAGGGCTTTTGATAGTGCTTTACTTTGGAAATCTACCAAAATTGTATATGCCATCGTGCCCCCCCCCCCCCCCGCCGCCCCATGAAGATCACCTCGTGCAGACATTAGGTTTGTACACTTGTCATGTGGACCACACATGTACATCAATTTTAGACTCTTGTCAGGTCTGATTTAAATCTCCATTGTTTCTGTATGTGGTGGCCCACTTGTTTGGTGGACTGATCTGATTTTCATGTCAGGTGATCTTCATTATTTTGGTCCACTATTTGCACAGTCTTGAATGTTCTAGACATGACTCGTTTGCACATGAACTAGGCTCAGGACTAAAACCATAAGTAGATTCTAAGAGGATGAGGTCTTCCATTAGATGTTTCTTTTATAATTAGAATTAAGGAGACAGAAATGATTAAAAAGGGAAAGTAAAAACAATGATAAAAGAAGGGTAAAAGATGGGATTGAAGAACGTTTCAATGTCACTACCTTTAAGGTTGCCCCATACTATTATATCAGTTCGCGATAGTGTTAAAAGCAAATTCGCCTCCTGGATACAATAAGCTCAACCTCTCGATCTGAGAATCGCGTCCTTAGATTTGCAAAATCAAAGTGGGTGCCTACCAAACACAACAACCTCAAATATGCCCAAGACTAAGAGGAATTACTAAGTTGTGTTATTCATAATAGGATTACAGAATAACAAAAAACTGATGCTTGGTCTAAGAAAGTAGAAGAGATTTGAGAGAGAGAGAGAGAGAGAGAGAGAGAGAGAGAGAGAGAGAGAGGAGAGGCTTAGAGTCTTTGGAGCATATTCAGTTACTCTGAATAGATACACATTACACACCCCTTCAGATGCTTTTTGATGGGTTTGATATATTTAGAAATCTGCCACCTCCCCAATTCAAATTACAATGATCTCTAGATCCACCCCATTTGATCACACATAATCGACCCAGGGGCACAATCCAACAGTCTGATCAACCAAGCGCAAAGTGTAGTTTAAGCGCCCTTCCTCATGCACACACCACAATGGCCTCCGGCACTCATGTGCCTGCTGATGGGGTTGCTAAGCACTTATGAGCAAACACAGTAAGGCTTGCATACGAGAATACTATACTAGAAAATCAACCTTTTATGAAGCTTAAAATATTCCCATGTATTTATGTTGTGGGATTATTTTAAAAGACAAAAAAGGAGAGAGATGAAAAAAACACAAAGTCTGTTTCATGAAAACATAACCACACCTTTTCTCATCTTTTCAGAACTTCCATTTTCTTATTTTAATACGAAATCTCTCATTGTTTTCATATCTACAAAATTGGCATTGAGTTTTAATCAAATAAGTGGTCCATTTATTTATTTGTTTATTTATTTATTTATTTTAAAAAACACTAAGATAAACTGTATTTAATCATCGAGTTATTTTAATTTTTAAGGTTTTTACCTTCATTACTTTACTCCATTTGTATTATTCGTTGCTCATGTCTTAGAAATAAAAAGGCTGACCCCAATTAGTTGGACACATTACCCTTCATTGACATTGAAAATGCAATAGTGATCAAGAGCCTCTGTGAGATGCAGAAGGTATGCCAGTATTGTAAACTTAAAAATTACATCATGTAGTTCTTTAATGTAGCTTTACACTTAACAAATTGAAAATTACTATCCTGCAGTGACCGCGCATCACTGCTTGGATTATTCATCTATTTTGGGTGGAATCCATCCAACTTAGAGCTGTTTTTCAATTATGAGTTCTGAAATTTTAAATCTTCTACAGTTTCCCCCTTTGAAAACTTGGAGGAGTTTTCCATTGCTGATGTGTGTTCTGCAGTAACCATAGTTTTCAGCAAAAATCAGAAGGATTTATAATCACGACCCTTTTCTAAATGCTACAAATATGACATACAAAAACATGTATAACACTAAAACATCATACCACTTAATTCCACCAGTTGTAGCTATTGCAGTTTTCAAATTTTGAGCACTAAATACAAGAACTCCCTCAAGCCTTCTTCTATATTCTGTGGGATCATCTTAAGAAGATTCTTCGCTGCTTTGACTTGAAAAAGAAGCAAATCATTCCATATAAATGGTACCATATAATAACAAGAGAAGCTTTGTTTCTTACCTGTTTTCCTCAAGAACAAATTGAAAAATGTGAGGCCTTTCTTGCATAACAAATGGTAAACAATGTTGAAACTAGACCAAGGAAAATGATCATATAGTGATAGTCAACACAAATGAGTACATAAAGATGATGCAAGCAGATATATCATGTAATTAGCAATTTGGCAACTGAAATAAAATTGTTTATGGAACACAAAGTCTCATTTTCTAAAAGACTCTAATTGTCCAAAAGAAAATAAATAGTCCTGCAAGTCTGCACCATTCAAATGCCGATTGATACTGCAGTAGAATTATAAAACATAGACAACTTTGTTAGATAATATGTACTACAGGGAAGATGGCAGAGAGTCAATCATTTGCACAAAACTTATTCTACTCACAATTAGTCATTCTAAACCTCCTCCTTGAGTTGTGTATGTCTTATGGTTGAAAGCAAAGAGAAACTGAAAGCAAAGAGAAATGATTCTCCTTTTGGTTTTCTTGTATTTGAGACAACCCAAAGGGGTTGAATATATAGAGATCTACAGTCATCTATACAAGGTAAATGATAAAGACAAAATCATCTATCTATGGAAATTAGTTATACAAGGCATGTGGCTATATAAGGTATGTATAATGGTTAGTTTACAATATTCTGTAAGTGCTATGGTCTCGTGCTCCTTTGGTTGTCAAATTTTGATGTGTCAAAACATCTATCTGTGTCTTGTGCTTGTATGGTGATTTATATGTGTTCAAGACACTGCATAAACACTACAATGTTGAAGTCTCGGAAAGCTACAGTATTGAAGTTCAAGAAGTTACAATGTTGAAGTCTCAAGAAGCTACATTGTTGAAGATCAAGTCTTAAGAAACAACTCAAGAAATGACTTCAACACTAATAAGCAACGCATGAAGTAGTTTTTATGCTGCTGAAGATCTCAAATTTAAAGCTACAACAAGTCCAAGATTTCAAGCCTGATATAGTTCAAATAAATCTACATTCGTTGAATGGTTGAAGTTCAATGTCCATACGACATGGTTCAGGTTTAAATGACTTTAGGTTGACCCTTTAAGTAGGTCACTTTGGATACATAAATCAAAAGTTTATTTTACATAAGTTTGGTCTATTCTACGACCAGTCCTAGCTCTTGTTCGACCAGTCCTAGCATTGGTTCTACTAGTCCAAGAAATTCCACGACCAGTCCTAAGTAGTTGAAGATTTTTCAAAATTTTTGGTACGCCCACGACCAGTCCTGGAGGTCCTTCGACCGGTCGTAGGTGTGGCTTCGACTCGTCCACGACCAGTCGCAGAGCTACGACTCAAAGTCCAGCAACGTAATCTATGGTCCTACGACCAGTCATAGGGATCTACGACCAGTCGTAGGTGACCCACGACCAGTCGTAGGCTACTCACGACCAGTCGTGGAACGACTTTTAAAGATCGCGCTCAATATTTCAAAAATCTGTTAGAGCTACGACCAGTCGAAGGTTTCTAAGACCAGTCGTAGGAACGATTTCTGCTTCTATAAATTGAACACGAAATTTAGAGTTTTGATACTTCAAGTCGATTCAATTCAAGAATTTTCAAGTGATCACTCTGAGATAAGTCTGTGTTTATTTTAAGCTACATTGTGCTTATTTAATATTCCTTTTTGCTAGCTTATTTAATTTGATTTTGTTTCTATATTCCAATCTTATTTGAAAAGAGGAATTAACTTATTCCTTCTTCTTGGAATCAAAATCAAATATAGCTACGCCCAACAAGTTAGATCTAAAATCAATTAGAATTTAGAACCTTATGAATGTGAGTATTGGAAATTGAACTTTGACATTCAGTCATCTACTCCGATTGGTTCTACCGGGCTGCTACTAAAAGGAGAAATCCAGGTATTTTACAATTCTGTAAAATTTATTTACTTTTGGTTTTGTTTGAGGTTAAGCCAGAAAAATCTCATTGTACTGGTTTTGTTTGAGGTTGAACCAGAAAAATCTCATTGTATTGGTTATCTAAGGAGAACCAGAAAACTCAGAAAAGTGGGGTTTTTGAATTGTGTAAGCTCAAGTGAAAAAGACACAATTGTAAAGGTTTTTGGTGAACCTGTGAAAACTTATTTGATAGTGAACGCTAATATCCCCTGTGTGAGGATATTAGGAGTGGAGTAGCTTTCTGTGTGGCTGTTGAAAGACAGTTGGTGAACACACAGGCGAACCACTATAACTCTTTCTCTTGTGGATTGAATGCTTGCTTAATTTTCATATCTTTTATCATTCGATTGTGTGGAATGTACAAGTGGATGTGAATGTTGTAACTATTTACATTTCAAGCAAGTGTGGGGATTGTGGTAATAATTTAGATCTATACTTCTGCATTTAATTCCAATTCCTTGCTATTTTATTTACTTCTATTAAAATTGAGTCCTTGATCCAAAAGATGTTCTAGAAATAAGGTTGTCCTACCATAACCCTTGTTTATTATGGTGTAAGGTTGTCCTTAGAACTGAATTTGTATCAATCTCTCAATACGTATTTATCAAGGTGATTTAAATTTAGCATTGTGAATTGATTCATAATTGTAAGGATATTGGTTTATTCTATTTCCGCTAATTTTATTTTAAATTTGGCATAGTTCTATTCACCCCCCCTCTAGGACATATAGCTTGGCCTTTCAAGTGGTATCAAAGCCTAATAGTTCATTTTTGTTGCTTTTTATTTGGATTTATTTCCTGAGCTAACGATCTAAGCTATATAAAAATGTCAAATTTTGATAGCCTTTCAGTTACTAGGCCTCCACCCTTTGATGGCTCCAACTATGCCTATTGGAAAGCCAGAATGAGGATCTTCCTCAAATCAATGGATGAAAGTGTGTGGCAAGCCACAGTGACTGAATGGAAACCTCCTATCATGGAAGTAACTGGTGTTGATGGTTCAAAATCTATGAAAATTACACCGTATTTCTAATGGACCACACTTCAGAAAAATGAGAGTAGTGCTAATGCTAAAGCACTAAATGCAATCACTTGCGCACTATCACCGGATGAGTTCAAAAGAATCATATCCTGTGATACTGCAAAGCAAGCCTGGGATATTTTAGAAATGACACACGAAGGTACATCAATTGTCAAGAAATCTAAAGTCCAACTCCTCACAACTAAATTTGAAGAAATTCATATGGAGGAAAATGAAATGTTTATGGACTTTTACACTAGATTGAATGACATTGTAAACTCAATGTGGGGTCTTGGCGATAAGATTCCAGAAAGTAAAGTGTGTGTAAAAATACTACGCTCTCTTCCTGAACGGTTCAATTCTAAGGTAACCGCAATCTAGGAACTTCGTGATACGGATAATATGAAGGTAGAAGAATTAGTTGGTTCTTCACAAACCTATGAATTAAGTTTTAAAGCTCCTAAAGGTAAATCTATTGCTTTGAAGTCATCTAAAAGTATTACTCAAGAAAATTCAGATTCAGAAAAGTCTGAAGATGATATGGCCCTTTTGGCGAAAAAGTTTTATAAGATTTTCAAAAGTAAGAAAAGAGTCGACTTTCAAAAGGCAAATGAAAAGAAACGTTTTAAACCTAAGTCTAAAACTTGGAAGTCATTGAAAGATAGTCAATGTTACAACTGTCAAGAATATGGGCATTTAGCAAACAAATGTCCTAAAAAGGACAGATCCAGAAGAAAGGGTATGTTGGCTACTTGGGATGAATCGTCTGATTCTGAAGCATCTTCTGAATCAGAAAATTCAGAAACCGAGTCGGGCAGTGAACTTAAGGCCCTTATGACTCTAGCCAAGTTTACTTTTTCCGATCACGATGATTCAACAAGTGAAGAAAATTTGGATAGTGATCATGAAAATGATGAAGATCTTCAAGATGCTTATAATGCCTTATATAAGGAAAGTTGTAAAATTGCTGTCAAACTTAAACTTCAAAAAGAAAAGTTTTTTAAACTTAAAGAATGTTTTGAAACCCTTGTTTTAGAAAAATCTCAAATTTCAGATTGTTTTGAAAAATCAAAGTGTGATCTAGAATTCAAAACCTCCCTAATTGAAAATTTGAAATCTGAAAATGAGAAACTTAAAAATGAAGTATCTTCTCTTCTGAGTTTGAAGGACACATGGAGATATGCCCAAGGTGATCCAAAATTAGAAAAATTATTATCCGAATCAAGAAAATGTGGCGATCGATCCGGGTTGGGCTATGATAAAAACACATCTCCTAAACAGAAGAATACTCGTTCCAATTTTGTGAAAGGAGAGACTTCTAACTCAAAAGGAAAAGGTATTAGTCAAGTTTTTTCTAAAAATACAAAAACTTTTCAAAAACCCAAAAGCAGCTATATAAATTTCAAAAATCAGATTCGAAACCCACTAGCTGAAAAAATTGTTGATTTACTTAAGGAACTATTAAAATCTAACTCTGTAGGACACTCATATAACTGTAAACAAAAGAAGACCAACTATTCTCCTAAACCCAAAACAGTTCTAAAATGGGTTCCTAAGGTTGCCTGTTTGGTTGCTCACACTGCTTTCAAAGCTACAAGCCATTCGAAATGGTACCTAGATAGTGGATGCTCCAGACATATGACAGGCGACAAAGCACTATTCACCGATCTTAAAGATATGACTGATGGGTCAGTCACATTTGGTGATGGTAGCAATTGCAAGATAATTGGCAAAGGTACGGTCCAACTCTATAACCTTCCCTTATTTAAAAATGTTTTATATGTCGAGGGTTTAAAACACAACCTGTTGAGCATATCTCAAATATGCGATAACAACCATAATGTTAAATTCTCTAATCAAGGTTGTGAAATTATAAACGAAAAGGGTTCTGTAATATTAACTGGTCGCAGAACTTCTGAAAACTGCTATATAGTAAGCAATGGTAGCTCATCTAAACAAACGTGCTACATGGTCCATACAGATGAGACAGAATTATGGCATAAACGCCTTGGACATGTACACTACCGAAATTTATACAGATTGAGCAAAAGTGAACTAATTAGAGGTCTACCTAAGATGCAAAAAGTAGACAAGATTTGTGGTGAATGCCAGTATGGTAAACAAACTAGGAGCTCTCACAAAAAGGTGAACTCCAATACCACCACAAGACCACTCAAGCTTCTCCACATGGATCTTATAGGACCAACAAGAACGGAAAGTTGAGGTGGCAAAAAGTACATCTTAGTTATTGTAGATGATTATAGAAGATACACTTGGGTTTCATTCTTGAGAGACAAATCAGAAACCCTTGATGAAGTGAAAAAGATTATAAAACGGATTCAAACTGAAAAATGTTCTCAAGTCAACAAGATCCGTAGTGATCATGGATCCGAATTTGTAAATAGCAGTTTTGAGAAATTCTGTAGCGATCAGGGAATGTCGCATGAATTCTCTGCACCTAAAACTCCTCAACAAAATAGAATTGTCGAGAGGAAGAATAGAGTGCTTCAAGAAATGGGAAATGTTATGTTAAATAGCATGAAGCTCCCTAGGAATCTCTGGGCTGAAGCAGTGAATACAGCCTGCTACATTATTAACCGTGTTTATATTTGTAAATCTAATAATAAAACGGCTTATGAAATGTGGTTTGAGAAAAAGCCTTCTGTCAAATACTTTCGAGTTTTTGGCAGTAAGTGCTATATTTTGCGTGACCGTGAAAATTTGGGAAAATTCGACACTAAAAGTGATGAAGGGATCTTTTTAGGATTTTCTTTAAACAGTCGTGCATATCGTGTTCTGAACAACAGGACCGGTGTGATTCAAGAGTCAATAAATGTTGTAATTGACGATCTTTTGAATACACCTGTCCCTAGTTCAGATAATGATGAAGTTCTTATACTTGAAAAACAAGAAACTTTATCAAGTGAAACTAATTCTGAATTAAGGACTGTTAAAGATCATCCAACTTCTTAAATACTTGGAAACCCTCTCACTGGTGTGTGCACTCGTAGACAATTAGAGGACATATGTAACTACGTATGCTTTACATCCCAGATTGAACCGGTTAATGTAAAAGAAGCACTTTCGGATGAAAACTGGATTCTTGCGATGCAAGAAGAACTTAATCAGTTTGTCAGAAATGATGTCTGGCATCTTGTTCCTAGACCTAAAGATAAACATATTATTGGAACAAAATGGATTTTCAAAAACAAATCTGATGAACTTGGAAATATTATTCGAAATAAAGCAAGACTAGTTGTACAGGGGTACACACAAATTGAAGGTATTGACTATAATGAGACATTTGCCCTTGTAGCTCGTCTTGAATCAATCAAACTTTTTATCTCCATTGCATGTTTTAGGAAGATTAAAATTTATCAAATGGATGTAAAGAGTGCCTTTCTGAATGGTGATTTACATGAAGAGGTATATGTTGAACAACCTACAGGGTTTGAAGATCCTAAATTTACTGATCATGTGTATCGTCTTAAGAAGGCTCTCTATGGTCTGAAACAAGCTCCCAGAGCATGGTACGAAAAACTGACTAAGTTTTTACTGAGTCATAATTTTCAGATGGGATGTGTTGATAAGACGCTCTTTGTTAAGAAACATAACGATGATATTCTAATGGTTCAAATATATGTTGACGATATTATTTATGGATCAACCTGTACTAACATGACTGTTGAGTTTGCAGATTTGATGAAGTCTAAATTCGAAATGAGCATGGTTGGAGAATTAAACTATTTCCTAGGGTTGCAAGTAAAATAACAACCTGATGGAATTTTTATCTCTCAAACCAAATATGCTCAGAGTTTAATTAAGAAATTTGGATTTGAGAAAGGTAAAAATTTTGATACTCCTATGAGTACAACTTTGAGACTCTCAAAAGACTCTACAGGTAATGATGTGGATCCTAAATTATATCGTAGTTTGATTGGTAGTTTGCTTTATTTGACTGCTAGTAGACCAGATATCGCTTTGAGTATTGGTATTTGTGCTCGGTATCAATCAAATTCTAAAGAATCTCACTTAACTGCTGTTAAACGGATTATGCGATATGTCGCAAGTTCTACTAAACTGGGACTCTGGTATCCACATGAGACTAATGTTCAATTAGCCGGGTACGCAGATGCTGACTGGGCTGGAAACATTGATGATAGGAAATCAACCAGTGGTGGTTGTTTCTACATTGGAAATTGTCTTGTTTCTTGGTTTAGCAAGAAGCAAAGTTCTATATCGCTATCAACAGCTGAGGCTGAATACATTGCTGCTGAAAATGCATGTACTCAACTTGTTTGGATGAAACGTATGTTAAGCGATTATGGAATTACTCAGGATTCTATGATTTTATTTTGTGATAATTCTAGTGCAATAAATATCTCTAAAAATCCAGTTCAGCATTCACGTACTAAGCATATTGACATTAGATTTCATTACATTCGTGAATTAGTGGAAGAAAAATTAATATATTTGGATTACATTCCAACCGAGACTCAACTTGCGGATATTTTCACTAAACCGCTCGACAAAAGCAGGTTTAATAAATTAAAGTTTGATCTCGGTATGTGCAACTTAAATTGAATTTGCATGATTTTGTGTATCATAATGTACATAAGTTCGATGTTTTATTTGCTTAAATTTGAAAATTATTTAAAAAAATGCAAATTTTTGTCGGTACTCGACCAGTCGTGCTACGACCGGTCGAACACTTACACGACCAGTCGTGAAACTCGGGATTTCACTTTAATTTGGGGATTTGACTCTTCTTCTTCATTTCCTTTTTACTCTCCAACGGTTCTAGCTACGACCGGTCAAACCCACCTTCATGGTACTTCAAGGTTAGTGGTTCTTTTGCTATTTTCTTGTAGATTCTTGTTATTGGTGTTTCAAATCTCATTCTTGTAGAATCTATTTGGTCGTTCATTGCAAGTTTGGGGTTTTATCTTGAAAAATCTGTTCTATCAAAACCTCATTTCTTCTATCTTGAATCTTGTTGTTTCCTTGAAATCCTCCTTTGAAAATGGATGCTAGAGGTAAAAAGAAAACTACTCGAGGTCCCTCTTCATCTAGATCAGCTTCTATTGCACAACGTCATCTTCGGTCTCCCGAAAATGATCCTTCTAATGCTCGGGATTTGCGTATGCGCAAAGTTATTGTTGAGCGTCCTGTTAATGTTAATCACATTGCTTCATTTGGTATCCCTCCTCTGTTGGAATCTGTGGGATGGGATAACATCTTACATTGGGGTGGAGCTGCATACCAGTTCATTACCCAATCCATGTTTGCATGTATCTGTGATTTTTCTCTTGAGGATTTAACTTTTAAAGTTGATACTCAAGAAGGATTGTTTTTAGTGGATCGACATTTGATTGCTGACATTATGGAAATACCTGTCAATGATGAGAGCATTCCAATTCATATTTTACATGACATCTTCTCAGAATCTGAACGAAAAATGCTTACTAGAGATTTATGTAATTTGGATGTTCACTGGACTCATAAAGGTCATGCACTTCCCTCAAGGTATTTGTTACCCAGACACAGAGTACTGCATAGGATTTTCATCTCAAATCTTTATCCACGTTCTAGTAATAAAACCGAACTCACTGCTTTCATGGTTCGTGTTTTGCATTCTGTCATCTCTGGTGCAAAAATATGTCTACCTTCTTTAATTTATCATTCCATTATTCTGTCTCGTCACCATCCTGGACATAGTGATATACCCTTTGGTTATTTATTGACTATGCTAGCAAATCATATGCTCGTGGCTATGCCTACTAGAGAAAAACCCATCCATCATCTCCCTTTTAATAATTCCAATATTAACAAGATGAATTTAGAATTGGCTGATGGCTAAGTGGATGCTGGTAGCAGTGGTGGTGAAGCAGGAAATGCAGATCAAGCTGGTGATCTTCCTGAAGACGTGAATATGGATGATTTATTTGTAGAACTTGAGTCAGACTCGGCTGATGATCCTGATTTTCAGCCTTCTGATTTTGATGAGAGATTGAATTCCCTTCAAGAGCAGGTGGCTCAAATTCGTGTTACCCAAGACACGCAATTTTCTTATTTACGTAAATAGATGAGGCGGATTGCTAAGGGTTTACACAAAATTGATCCATCTAATCCTACTCCTTCTTCTGGTTCTGACTGAATTTTTGATGGGTCTGTAATATTTTTTTTTGTCTGAACTTTACATGCCTACTGACTCTTTGAATTTTGCACTATGCTCTCTTCAATTAACTCCTATTTTCATTAATGTTGCTCTTCTTCCTTTGTCATTTTGTGTCAAAAAAGGGGAGAAGTTTTGGAGGCTTTGGCTTTATTTGCTTTATTTGAATTTAATCTTTATGATGTGCTCCTATTACTCAGGGGGAGTTAACCTTCTCAAGGGTAGTTATGGGGGAGAATGATGCTAGTTTATTAACTTATCATATCTATATAACTGTGCATGATTCTCTATTTTATTGAAAGTATTATTATTTGGGTGTTTTGTCACAAATTTGACAAAGGGGGAGATTGTAAGTGCTATGGTCTCATGCTCTTTTGGTTGTCAAATTTTGATGTGTCAAAACATCTATCTGTGTCTTGTGCTTGTATGGTGATTTATATGTGTTCAAGACACTGCATAAACACTACAATGTTGAAGTCTCGGAAAGCTACATTATTGAAGTTCAAGAAGTTACAATGTTGAAGTCTCAAGAAGCTACATTGTTGAAGATCAAGTCTTAAGAAACAACTCAAGAAATGACTTCAAGACTAATAAGCAACGCATGAAGTAGTTTTTATGCTGCTGAAGATCTCAAATTTAAAGCTACAACAAGTCCAAGATTTCAAGCGTGATATGGTTCAAATAAATCTACATTCGTTGAATGGTTGAAGTTCAATGTCCATACGACATGGTTCAGGTTTGAATGACTTTAGGTTGACCCTTTAAGTAGGTCACTTTGGATACATAAATCAAAAGTTTATTTTACATAAGTTTAGTCTATTCTACGACCAGTCCTAGCTCTTGTTCGACCAGTCCTAGCATTGGTTCGACTAGTCCAAGAAATTCCACGACCAGTCCTAAGTAGTTGAAGATTTTTCGAAATTTTTGGTACGCCCACGACCAGTCCTGGAGGTCCTTCGACCGGTCGTAGGTGTGGCTTTGACTCGTCCACGACCAGTCGTAGAGCTACGACTCAAAGTCCAGCAACGTAATCTATGGTCCTACGACCAGTCGTAGGTGACCCACGACCAGTCGTAGGCTACTCACGACCAGTCGTGGAACGACTTTTAAAGATCGCGCTCAATATTTCAAAAATCTGTTAGAGCTACGACCAGTCGAAAGTTTCTAAGACCAGTCGTAGGAATGATTTCTGCTTCTATAAATTGAACACGAAATTCAGAGTTTTGATACTTCAACTCGATTCAATTCAAGAATTTTCAAGTGATCACTCTGAGATAAGTCTGTGTTTATTTTAAGCTACATTGTGCTTATTTAATATTCCTTTTTGCTAGCTTATTTAATTTGATTTTGTTTCTATATTCCAATCTTATTTGAAAAGAGGAATTAACTTATTCCTTCTTCTTGGAATCAAAATCAAATATAGCTACGCCCAACAAGTTAGATCTAAAATCAATTAGAATTTAGAACCTTATGAATGTGAGTATTGGAAATTGAACTTTGACATTCAATCATCTACTCCGATTAGTTCTACCGGGCTGCTACTAAAAGAAGAAATCCAGGTATTTTACAATTCTGTAAAATTTATTTACTTTTGGTTTTGTTTGAGGTTAAGCCAGAAAAATCTCATTGTACTGGTTTTGTTTGAGGTTGAACCAGAAAAATCTCATTGTATTGGTTATCTGAGGAGAACCAGAAAACTCAGAAAAGAGGGGTTTTTGAATTGTGTAAGCCCAAGTGAAAAAGACACAATTGTAAAGGTTTTTAGTGAACCTGTGAAAACCTATTTGATAGTGAACGCTAATATCCCCTGTGTGAGGATATTAGGAGTGGAGTAGCTTTCTGTGTGGCTGTTGAAAGACAGTTGGTGAACACACAGGCGAACCACTATAACTCTTTGTCTTGTGGATGGAATGTTTGCTTAATTTTCATATCTTTTATCATTCGATTGTGTGGAATGTACAAGTGGATGTGAATGTTGTAACTATTTACATTTCAAGCAAGTGTGGGGATTGTTGTAATAATTTAGATCTATACTTCTGCATTTAATTCCAATTCCTTGTTATTTTATTTACTTCTATTAAAATTGAGTCCTTGATCCAAAAGATGTTCTAGAAATGAGGTTGTCCTACCATAAGCCCTTGTTTATTATGGTGTAAGGTTGTCCTTAGAACTGAATTTGTATCAATCTCTCAATACGTATTTATCAAGGTGATTTAAATTTAGCATTGTGAATTGATTCATAATTGTAAGGATATTGGTTTATTCTATTTCCGCTGATTTTATTTTAAATTTGGCATAGTCCTATTCACCCCCCCCCCTCTAGGACATATAGCTTGGCCTTTTCATATTCTTGGAAATGTGACATCATTTTGTTATTCATGGCTAAACCAAGAAATCATGCATCAAAACTTTTTTCATGAGTCTCATGATCTTGCTCTTTAAACTGTAGAACACAGAAATATGTAGATATAGACATCCTACAATAATTGGATCATTTGGAAAAACTGGAGTACCCAACTCAAATGCTTGGATATTTGCATAAGGTATCCGCTACACAGAGACTTGGAATTCTAATTCAAATGGGGTTTTGAATTCCTGACATAGTTTTGTTGAACCATTGTTTCTTTTTTCTTTTCTTTTCTTTTCTTCTTCTTCTTCTTCTTCTTCTTCTTCTTCTTCTTCTCTCTCTCTCTCTCTCTCTCTCTCTCTCTCTCTCTCTCTCTCTCTCTCTCTCTCTCTTTTCCTTCTTTTTTCGACAAGATTGCTCACTCCATTCAGAAATTATATCTGCTAATGAGTTACCGTATATGATTTTTTTTTTTTTTTTTAATGTACTTAGATAATGCATGGTTTGTTTTAAGATTAAAATATGTAAGTGGTTGTTTTAAGTTATCAAATTTGAAGAAAATAGTCAAACTTGTGTACTAGTTGCTATTTATGATGGACTGTTTTGTTTTGTTTATCATCTCCTCACTTTATGTAATGTATTGAGGGAGTTGTTGGTTTTATCCTCTATGAATTTTCCTTTTTTGAACTTTAAGCAAGAACTCCTGCAAAAATTGCATAAACCTGCAACTGCCGTTTCCTCTAATATTTTGGTGCACCCACGAATGGTCTAGGGTCATCTACTAAGTGTTTTATGTGTGCAGATGGAACCTTTTATTGCAAATATTACCTTTTTTTATTTTTCTCTATTACTCAGCCTGTGTACATATTGTGCATGACCCTGCTTATGATTGATAATTGCAGTTCTTATTTTGGCTTCTCATTGCATGTTTTATTTAGTTGGGAATCATTTCACAAAGAAGCATGGATTAGATCTACACAAACTTGTATTCAAACAGGCTATTGATGCAGGTCTCAAAGTTCGGTTATGTAAAAGTAAAGAAGCTTATGAATGTCGAACAATACTCCCATGTGATGCACATCAACTCCACGGTGAGGTCTTTTCCTTTTAGTCATAAATGGATGGAATAGAACTTAGACAAAATTTCAAAGTCTTACATATTACTTCTACGTGTTGTATCAACCACTTGAAATTCTTGATACATATTGGCTAATATGATATGAAGTTGTCAATAATCTACCGCCCTCTACCAAAATAAAAGGGTTTGGATCTTCCAATCTGATGGAGATTTGTAGGACATCCTCCATCTATAGTTTAGGCTCTTGTCCTTTTATTTTAGATTACATCTTCTCTACTGTTTTGGAAAGTTGTATTCCCATAGCTTTTATCATGACAATGAGCTTGAGTGAGCAAACAAGCTCCAATTCAAGTACCTTATGATATGTCATTGAAGCTTTTGACATTGGATGTGTATTGTTTGGTAGCCATTGGCTCAAAACCTGGTAGAAATTCAAGTCTTTTTTTCTTTTCTTTTCTTCTTCTTCTTCTTCTTCCTTTTTTTTTTTTTTTTTTTTTTTTTGTAGGTTACGGTTGTTGGATCATCTAACTAGCTAAAATGTTGGAACATAATCTATTCTTGCAGTTTGATGTAGACCAATGTATTTGGAAAAGTTGCACCAGTCCTCTATCTAGACCAGTGTATTTGGATGTAAGCTATTGCAGATTGCAATTTGTTATTGATTGTGAAAAGGCCTAGCTATATGTCCTAGAGGGGGGGTGAATAGGACAATGCCAAATAAAACTTATAACAACGGAATTAAAAAGAATATGATAGCCAAAGTAAATCACAATGCAGGAAAGTAAAACAACCTCAAAATTTAGATCTTGAGAGGTTGATACAAATGTTGTTCTAAGGACAACCTTACACCAAAAACCAGAGTTTATGGTAGGACAACCTTATTTCTAGAAAGATCTTTGTATCAAATCTCAAACCAAAGAGGAATAAAGAAATAAATACAAACTGAATTGAAATAAATTGTAATCACAAATGTATTATTCTAGGGACAGCCATACACCATAAAAATGGCAGGGCAACCTTGCTGGAACAACTTTTAAAAGAAATTGAATATCAAGCTGATAAAGGAATAACAGAAAATAAATTCTAAACTATTACAAAATTCTCACAATGCTTGAATTAAATGATTACAACATTCACCACCATACATACATCCCACAAATGAATAATTAAAGATTAGAAGTATAAATCATTCAACCACAACACATGGGATTATAGTGGTTCGCCTGTGTGTTCACCAACTGTTAAACAATAGCCACACAAAATGCTACTCCACTCCTAATATCCTCACACAGGGGATATTAGCGTTCACTAACAAAATAGGTTTTCACAGGTTCACCAAAAACCTTTACAATTGTGTCTTTGTCTGTGGGCTTACACAATTAAAAAAAACCCCACTTCTGAGTTTTCCTGGCTCTCCTCAGATAACCAATACAACAAGATTTTTCTGGCAAATCTTGAAAGAAACCAAAACAAAAAGGAATTTACAATTAAATGTAAAATACCTGATTATCTCCTTCGTTGTGGCAGCCCGGTAGAACCAAATCAGAGTAGATGATTGAATGTCCAAGTTTAATGTCCAGTACTCAATTACAATGGTTCTAATTCTAATAGATTTTAAATTTAAATCAAGTAGGGCTTGCCTTAATTGATTTTGATTCCAAAGAAAGGGAATAACAATTCCTCTTATCAAATTAGATTGGAATAGTAGAAACAAAATCAATTAAATAAAGCTAAGGAAAGAGAATATTAAATAAGCACACTTAGCTTAGATGGAGCACAGAATTATCTCTAAGAAGTTCGACGAAGATTGGCTTGAATGGATTAATTAATTCAATAATTTCTTCTGAGATTCGTGCTCTATTTATAGGTGAGCAGATCGCGTGTTCGACTGGTCTAGAGAACTCTTCGACTAGTTGAAGCAATAACAGATATTTGAAAAATCAGGCGCGATAAGCTTTGACCGTTCTACGACTGGTCGAAGGACTCCTTCGACTGGTCATAGGTCACCTTCGACTGGTCGAAGAACTTAAAATTCATTGCTGGACTTTGAGTCGAAGACTTTCGAATGGTCGAAGATGTAGTCGACACTGTTCCTTCGACTGGTCGAACAGATTTCTGGACTAGTCGAAGCTTAACAGAAATTATCCGATTTTTGTAACAAACTTACGACAGATTGAGGAATTTCTTAGATTGGTCGAAGCAACTCTACGACTAGTCGAAGAAGGCCTAGGACTAGTCGAAGAATAGACCAAACTTATGTAAAATAAACATTCGATTTATGTATCTAAAGTGACCTACTTCTAAGTTCAACCTAAGGTCAGTCAAACCTTAACCATGAAGTAAGGACATTGAAACATTAGGAACTAGTGACCTTGAAGTATGAGCCTTGAAGTCTTGATGTAGTTCAATCTTGAAATCTTGATGTAGCTCAATCTTGAAAGTGTCTTGAGTTCTTTATGAACTGCCTTGTACTCTTCTTGAAGTCTTGCAGCTTGAGTCATTTCTTGTGAGTAGTTCTTGCATTCAAGTTTGATCTTTGTACTCGTGAGTTTTGCTTGTTGTGAGCTTAGCTTGTTCATGAATGTTGATCTTTAAGAGAGCTTCACTTATACAAGATATATAATAGTGATTTTGGCACCACAAATTTGACAACAAACAGGGATATAAAATATAGCACTTACAATCTCTCCCTTTGTCAAATTAGTGACAAAACACATAACCAAGATATACATAAAATAAAACAACTGGTTAAAGAGATATGAACCAGTTCATATCAACTGGCTTACCTGCAAATCAATATTCAATATTCAACATTCAACATTCAACCAGTTCAAACATACTCCCCCTTATTAACATAACCAATGCTACTCCTCTCACAATCATATCGTTAAGAATAAACCATTCTCCCCCTTTTTGTCACAATATGACAAAGGAAACAACAATAAAGGAGAACTAAATAAAGGGATATATGAGAGTAAACATGAGGAGTTATGAGATTATAGTAAAACAGAGATAGAGATACTCAACATAGCTTCACATAGAATAAATATCCAGCATAAAACATAGATAATATCCTACTCAAACTCAGTCAACCAAGTGCTAAGTTAAAAAGTTATTATAGACCAGAAGTCTCATAAAAATTAATCAGAACTAGAACCAGATGACGGAGCAGGAATAGAAGGATCAAGTTGGTGCATGCCTTTGTTCAATCGCCTAAGATATTTGCGCATGTACTTGAATTGTAAATCATGAGCAACAGACATGTTTTCCGTCTTTACATTTATATTCTCAACTTTATCCTCTAATGCACTCAGACGAGCATCAACATCAGATGGTTCAAAATCTGGATCATTTGTCGAGTCAGAATCCAGTTCCTCAAAAATGTCATCCATATTAATGTCATCACCAGCTTCTTCATGACCACCACTACCACCACCACCTTGTTCAGGAAGTAGATCCAGCTTCATCTTATTGAGATTAGAATAGTTGAAGATCAGATGATGGATTGGTGCCTCATCAACCGGCATATCGACTAACATATGTGTAGCCAATACAATCATTAAATAGGTAAAAGGAATGTCACTATGACCAGGATGGAGTCTAAACTGAAGAATGAAATGACAGATTAAGGATGGTAAACAAATCTGAGTACCTTTGGAGATAGCATGGATAACATGAACCATAAACGAAGTCAAGTCAGTTTTATTACCCGAACGAGGATACAAATTAGACACAAAGATTTTGTGGAGAATTCTGTACTTGGGTAACAAATACCTTGCGGGAAGCGCATTCCCTTTTTGTGTCCATTGAACATCCATGTTGTACAAGTCTCTAGTGAGCATGTGTTTTTCAGACATTGAGGGTTTATCAGTTAAGTTATGGATAAGAATACCCTCATCATTCACAGGAATGTCCATAAGAGTTGAAATCAAATGACGATCAATGTCAAAAGGCCCTTCTCTAGTAGATATTTTAAAAGTTAAATTATCCTGTGAAAAAGCACTAATACATGTAAACATGGATTGGGCAATAGACCGGTATGCAGGCCCACCCCAATGTAATAAGTTAACCCAACCTACAGCTTCAAGCATAGGAAGGATGTCAAAAGGTGCAATATGATTAACATCAACAGGATGTTCAACAATAACATTACGTAATCTGATGTCCCTTACATAAGATGGATCATCATTGGTAACAAGAAGATGACGCTTAGTGATAATGGTCGATCTGGAGGAAGAAGAAGGACCACAGGAAGTAGTTTTTCTACCTCTAGAAGCCATTTGCAACAAGGATATCAAGGAAATAAGAAGTTGCAAAGGATTGAGAAGTGGGTTTCCTCAAAACAGATTTTTCAAAATCCAAACCCCAAATCTCAATGAAATTCAAAATACAAAGCTTAAAGCTTGAAAAGTAAACAATCTAGACACAAATCTGCAAGAAAAACGTGATTTGGAACACTAACCCTGAAGAACATGAAAGATGGGTTCGACAAGTCGAAGCTCGGCTCCTTAGAGAGGAAAAACGAAATGAGGAAGAAAGTAAAAATCTCCAAATTTTAAGTGATTCCCGAGATCTACGACTGGTTGTGGATATCTACGACCGGTCGAAGGTCGACTGGTCGAGTATACTCACGACTGGTCGAAGGATGTCCAAAAATTCATATTTCTTGCAATTTATACAAAAATTGGAATTCAATCTAACAAATATATACAATATGATACAAGTAGGCATAAATAATCATTTTAAAATGCACATGCCAAGATCAAATTTCATCTTGTTAAACCTAATTTTATCAAGAGGTTTTGTGAAAATGTCAGCTCTCTGATCTTCAGTAAGAATATATTCCAGAGATATAACTTTTTCTTCTACCAATTCCCTAATATAATGAAATCTAATGTCAATGTGCTTAGTACGAGAATGCTGAATAGGATTTTTTAAAATATTTATTGCACTGGAATTATCACAATGCAAAATCATAGAATCCTATTTAATTCCATAATCACTTAGCATTCGTTGCACCCAAACTAGCTGCGTACATGCATTACCAGCTGCGATATACTCAGCTTCAGCTGTTGATAGTGATATAGAATTTTGTTTCTTACTAAACCAGGAAACTAAACAATTTCCAATGTAAAAACAACCACCATTGGTTGATTTTCTATCATCTAGATTACCAGCCCAGTCAGCATCCGAGTACCCAGCTAATTGGACACTAGTCTCATAAGGATACTAGAGACCGAGATTTACAGTACTTGCAACATATCTAATAATTCGCTTAACAGCAATCAAGTGAGATTCTTTTGGATCAGATTGAAATCTTGCGCAAATACCAACACTTAAAGAAATATCAAGTCTACTAGCAGTTAAATATAACAAACTACCAATCATACTCTGATAAAGTTTTGAGTCAACATTTTTACCATTAGAGTCTTTTGAGAGTTTCAGGGTAGTACTCATAGGAGTATTGAAATTCTTGCCATTCTCAAATCCAAATCTCTTGGTTAGATTTAAGGCATACTTAGATTGAGAGATGAATATTCCTTCAGGTTGCTGCTTAACTTGCAAACCAAGAAAATAAGTTAATTCCCCAACCATGCTCATTTCAAACTGTGATTTCATCAAGTCTGCAAATTCAGTAGTCAAGTTAGTACAAGTTGATCCATAGATGATATCATTAACATAAATTTGTACTATTAAGATATGATCATTATGTTTTTTAACAAATAGAGTTTTATCAACAGATCCCATTTGAAAATTATGACTTAAAAGAAATTTCGTTAGTTTTTCATACCATGCCCTAGGTGCTTGTTTTAATCCATAAAGTGCCTTTTTAAGCCGATACACATAATCAGTATTTTTGGGATCTTCAAAACCCATTGGCTGTTCAACATAGACTTCTTCATGTAAATCGCCATTTAGAAAAGCACTTTTCACATCCATCTGATAGATCTTTATCTTTCTAAAACATGCAATGGATATAAATAGTCTGATAGATTCAAGACGTGCTACTGGTGCAAAAGTTTCATCGAAATCAATCCCTTCAATTTGAGTATAACCTTGTACCACTAGTCTAGCCTTGTTTCTAATTATATTTCCACATTCGTCAGACTTATTTTTGAAAATCCATTTTGTTCCAATGATGTGTTTGTCTTTAGGTCTTGGTACGAGATACCAAACATCATTTCTTACAAATTGATTAAGTTCTTCTTGCATTGCAACAATCCAGTTCTCATCAGCAAGAGCTTCTTTTACATTGGATGGTTCTATTTGGGATGTAAAACATACATAATTACATAAATCCTCAAGTTGTCTACGGGTGCGAACACCAGTGAGAGGGTTTCCAAGAATTTGAGTGGTTGGATGATCTTTAACAGTCCTCAATTCAGATTCAGTCTGATTTGATGAAGTATCGGGTTTATCAATGATTAGAACTTCATCATTATCTGAATTCGAGATTGGCGTGTTTAAGTGATCATCAATGACAACATTAATGGACTCTTGAATCACACCAGTTCTTTTGTTCAGAACCCTATAAGCTCGACTGTTTAAGGAATATCCTAGAAAAATCCCATCATCACTATTTGTATCGAATTTTTCCAAATTTTCACGATCACGTAAAATGTAGCATTTGCTGCCAAAAACTCGAAAGTATTCGATAGTAGGCTTTTTGTTGAACCATAATTCGTAAGCCGTTTTATTATTATCCTTGCTAGTATAAACTCGGTTAATAATATAGCAAGTTGTGTTGACTGCTTCAGCCCAAAGATTTTTAGAGAGCTTCATGCTATTCAACATGACATTAGCCATTTCTTGAAGCACCCTATTCTTTCTTTCTACAATTCCATTTTGTTGTGGAGTTTTGGGAGCAGAGAATTCATGTAATATTCCTTGGTCAGTACAAATTAAACTTCTCAAAATTGCTATTCTCAAATTCAGATCCATGATCACTACGAATTTTACTGATTTGAGAAGATTTTTCAGTTTGAATCCTTTTGAAAACTTTTCTCACTTCTTCAAGGGTTTCAGATTTATCCCTTAAGAAGACTACCCAAGTGAATCTAGTAAAATCATCAACTATTACCAGGATATACTTTTTCCCACCACGACTTTCTGTTCTGGTAGGTCCTATCAGATCCATGTGGAGGAGTTCGAGTAGTCTTGATGTGGTATTTGAATTCACCTTTTTGTGTGAGTTTCTTGTTTGTTTGCCTATCTGGCACTCACCACATATCTTATCTAATTTCTGAAGTTTGGGTAAACCTCTTATAAGTTCTCGTTTGCTCAATCTATATAAATTTCGATAATGTACATGTCCAAGACGTTTGTGCCATAAATCAGTCTCGTCAGTATGGACCATGTAACATGTTTGATTAGATGAGCTGGATTCACTAATAATATAGCAATTTTCAGACGTTCTACGTCCAGTTAATATTACAGAACCCTTATTGTTTAGTATCTCACAGCTTTGATTAGAAAACCGAACACTATGGTTATTATCACATATTTAAGATATACTAAGCAAGTTATGTTTTAAGCCTTTAACATATAAGACATTTTTAAACACAGGAAGATTAAAAAGTTGAACCATACCTTGGCCTATAATCTTGCAGTTGCTACCATCACCAAATGTGACTGAACCATCAGTCATATCTTTCAGATCCGTGAATAAAGCTTTGTCACCTGTCATATGCCTGGAGCATCCACTGTCTAGGTACCACTTTGAATGACTTGTTGCTTTGAAAGCAGTATGAGCAACCAAGCAGGCAACTTTAGGAACCCATTTCAAAACAGTTTTGGGTTTAGGAACATAGTTGGTCTTCTTTTGTTTATAGTTGTAAGAATGACCTATAGAGTTATATTTTAAGAGCTCCTTGAGTAAATCAACTATCTTTTCAGCTAGTGGATTTCGTTTCTGATTAAAGTTGACATGGCTGCTTCTAGGTTTTTGAAAAGTTTTTGAATTTCTAGAAAAATCTTGATAAGTACTTTTCCCTTTTGAGTTTGAGGACTCTCCTTTAACAAACATAGGAGGAGTATACTTTTGTTTAGGAGGTAGATTTTTATCGTAGCCCAACCCGGATAGATCGCCACATTTTCTTGATCCGGATAAAAGTTTTTCTAACTTTGGATCTCCTTGGGCATATTTCCATGTGTCCTTTAACTCAGAAGAGAAGATACTTCAGTTTTGAGTTTCTCAATTTCAGATTTCAAATCAATAATTAGGGAATTCTTGAATTCCAAATCGCATTTTGATTTTTCGAAATAATCTGAAATTTGTGATTTTTCTAAGACAAGTGATTCAAAACATTCTTTGAGTTTAGAAAACTTTTCTTTTTGAAGTTTAAGTTTGACAGCAATTTTACAACTTTCCTTATATAGGGCATTATAAGCGTCTTGAAGATCATCTTCATTTTCACATTCACTACTCAGATTTTCTTCACTTGTTGAGTCATTATCTGAAAATGTGAATTTGGCTAGAGTCATAAGAGCTTTAACCTCATTGCCCAACTCAGTTTCAGAATCTTTTGATTCAGAAGAAGCTTCAGAATCAGATGATTCATCCCATGTAGCCAACATACCCTTCTTCTTGGGTTTGTCCTTTTTAGGACATCTATTTGCTAAGTGCCCATATTCTTGACAGTTGTAACATTGACTATTTTTCAAAGATTTTCGAAATTTGGGTCTAAACTTCTTTTTATCATTCAATTTTTAAAAATCAACCCTTTTCTTGCTTTTGAAAATCTTGTAAAAATTTTTTAGCTAAAAGAGCCATACCATCTTCTGAATCAGAATTTTCTTCTGAATTATATTTAGACGATTTTAGTGCGATAGATTTACCTTTAGGAGCTTTAAAGTTTAACTCGTAGGTTTGTAGAGAACCAACTAGTTCTTCTACCCTCATATTATCTGTATCACGAAGTTCCTGGATTATGGTTACTTTAGAATTGAACCGTTTAGGAAGTGAGCGTAATATCTTTGCACACACTTTACTTTCTGGGATTTTATCACCAAGACCCCACATTGAGTTTACAATGTCATTCAATCTAGTGTAAAAGTCCATAAACATTTCATTTTCCTCCATATGAATTTCTTCAAATTTGGTTGTGAGGAGTTGGACTTTAGATTTTTTGACAATTGTAGTACCCTCGTGTGTCATTTCTAATATATCCCAAGCTTGCTTTGCAGTATCACAGGAAATGATTCTTTTGAACTCATCCGGTGATAGTGCGCAAGTGATTGCATTTAGTGCTTTAGCATTTGCACTACTCTCACTTTTCTGAAGAGTGGTCCATTGGTAATATGGTGTGACTTTCATAGATTTTGAACCATCAACCCCAGTAACTTCCATGATAGGAGGTTTCCATTCAGTCACTGTGGCTTGCCACACATTTTCATCCATTGATTTGAGGGAGATCCTCATTCTGGCTTTCCAATAGGCATAGTTGGAGCCATCAAAGGGTGGAGGCCTCGTGACTGAAAGGCTATCAAAATTTGACATCTTTTTAAATAGCTTAGATCGTTAGCTCAGGAAATAAATCCAAATAAATAGCAATAAGAACGAGCTATTAGGTTGTGATACCACTTGAAAAGGCCTAGCTATATGTCCTAGAGGGGGGGTGAATAGGACAATGCTAAATAAAACTTATAACAGCGGAATTAAAAAGAATATGATAGCCAAAGTAAATCACAATGCAGGAAAGTAAAACAACCTCAAAATTTAGATCTTGAGAGGTTGATACAAATGTTGTTCTAAGGACAACCTTACACCAAAAACCAGAGTTTATGGTAGGACAACCTTATTTCTAGAAAGATCTTTGTATCAAATCTCAAACCAAAGAGGAATAAAGAAATAAATACAAACTGAATTAAAATAAATTGTAATCATAAATGTATTGTTCTAGGGACAGCCATACACCATAAAAATGGCAGGGCAACCTTGATGGAACAACTTTTAAAAGAAATTGAATATCAAGCTGATAAAGGAATAATAGAAAATAAATTCTAAACTATTACAAAATTCTCACAATGCTTGAATTAAATGATTACAACATTCACCACCATACATACATCCCATAAATGAATAATTAAAGATTAGAAGTATAAATCATTCAACCACAACACATGGGATTATAGTGGTTCGCCTGTGTGTTCACCAACTGTTAAACAACAGCCACACAAAATGCTACTCCACACCTAATATCCTCACACAGTGGATATTAGCGTTCACTAACAAAATAGGTTTTCACAGGTTCACCAAAAACCTTTACAATTGTGTCTTTGTCTATGGGCTTACACAATTAAAAAAAAACCCCACTTCTGAGTTTTCCTGGCTCTCCTCAGATAACCAATACAACACTATTTTTCTAGCAAATCTTGAAAGAAACCAAAACAAAAAGGAATTTACAATTAAATGTAAAATACCTAATTATCTCCTTCGTTGTAGCAGCCCGGTAGAACCAAATCAGAGTAGATGATTGAATGTCCAAGTTCAATGTCCAGTACTCAATTACAATGGTTCTAATTCTAATAGATTTTAAATTTAAATCAAGTAGGGCTTGCCTTAATTGATTTTGATTCCAAAGAAAGGGAATAACAATTCCTCTTATCAAATTAGATTGGAATAGCAGAAACAAAATCAATTAAATAAAGCTAAGGAAAGAGAATATTAAATAAGCACACTTAGCTTAGATGAAGCACAGAATTATCTCTCAGAAGTTCGACGAAGATTGGCTTGAATGGATTAATTAATTCAATAATTTCTTCTGAGATTCGTGCTCTATTTATAGGTGAGCAGATCGCGTGTTCGACTGGTCTAGAGAACTCTTTGACTAGTCGAAGCAATAACAGATATTTGAAAAATCAGGCGCGATAAGCTTTGACCGTTCTACGACTGGTCGAAGGACTCCTTTGACTGGTCGTAGGTCACCTTCGACTGGTCGAAGAACTTAAAATTCATCCCTGGACTTTGAGTCGAAGACTTTCGACTGGTCGAAGATGCAGTCGACACTGTTCCTTCGACTGGTCGAACAGATTTCTAGACTAGTCGAAGCTTAACAGAAATTATCCGATTTTTGTAACAAACTTACGACAGATCGAGGAATTTCTTAGACTGGTCGAAGCAACTCTAGGACTAGTCGAAGAAGGCCTAGGACTAGTGAAGAACAGACCAAACTTATGTAAAATAAACATTCGATTCATGTATCCAAAGTGACCTACTTCTAAGGTCAACCTAAGGTTAGTCAAACCTCAACCATGAAGTAAGGACATTGAAACATTAGGAACTAGTGACCTTGAAGTATGAGCCTTGAAGTCTTGATGTAGTTCAATCTTGAAATCTTGATGTAGCTCAATCTTGAAAGTGTCTTGAGTTCTTTATGAACTGCCTTGTACTCTTCTTGAAGTCTTGCAGCTTGAGTCATTTCTTGTGAGTAGTTCTTGCATTCAAGTTTGATCTTTGTACTCGTGAGCTTTGCTTGTTGTGATCTTAGCTTGTTCATGAATGTTGATCTTTGAGAGAGCTTCACTTATACAAGATATATAATAGTGATTTTGGCACCACAAATTTGACAACAAACAGGGATATAAAATCTAGCACTTACAGATTGTGCTTAAAGATGAACTTCATTTCTCTGGCCTACTGATCACAGTCTATGAACGGAAACAACTTTTTGAATTTGGGCTCACATGATAAGATCTTCCCTTGTATTGTTGTGGATGATTCCCAAAGAACAACACTTAACAATTGCCCGATGCAAAAATGAAGAAATTTATAGAAGATGCTATCAAATTCAAAATGGATGACAGTATGTGGATTCATAATTTTCACATTATCCTTTGTGTTTATGTTTTAATTGACATGAGCATAAAGTTTGAAGTTTACTGTTTTTCTTTAGTTTTTCTATGAATGACGCATACCTTCAATGTCATGATATTTCCTTTCCTGGCTTTTTGCATTTGCCGAACTGTCTGACTTTGATGATGAGAAGGTGCACATTGATTTCCCTATTTTTGGTTTTTGAAGATGGGCACTATGAGTTGCTGCTAATGTTTTAAATATCGTTATCGTGTATTGTATCACACCCTTGGGATACAGATAAATATCGGTTATCGCATGGGATATATTGGTTATATCACGTAATGTATCGTCGTTGTTGGGAAACATAGGAACATTGAGAAATTGGTCGAATGTTTCAATGAAACTTCAGGGATTGTTGTAAAAGACATCAAAACACACTTAGAAATAAAAACATTACAAAAAAGTGCACATAAGAGGGGTTTCCTTTGTATGGGGTCCTAATATATGTGCTTTCCAACTGAATTGACACAAGTATATTCAAAGTCTATTCATATAATTTATAAACATAAGAAGACATGTATGGAAACACAATCAGTACATTCAAAAGCAAAAGAACAATCACTAGATCAGGTTCTATACATATTTAATTTTGTGTTTGGATACAAAGATTACAACTGCTTTGTGAGAAATTGAGAAATTTTGTTTTTTGTTTTCTCAATTTTCCACAAGTTGACCCATCTCCCCCAAATCTCAAAATTGAAGTTCCAATCCATAATTTTTCATGGAAAACATGAAGATTCATAGATTTGTAACCATTTGACACTGGTTTAATGTAATTTACAACAAAAACATGGATCAAAAATTGAAAATGCTCACTGGATCGAATAAATGGGATATATTGGCATTTCGTATCATACAAGTGGGATACAAGATATATCGTGGGATATATCGGCTGGTATCATCGATATTTAAAATGCTGGTTGTTGCTGATGTATTTAATTGTTTCATAAGTTTTGTTTATTGATTTATTGCCTAAAAAACTATATCTGCTATTTGGAGGTACCATTTGTCGGCATTAACTAAAGCAGTGCATTGGCAAAGGGTCTCCTCTCTCTCTCTCTCTCTCTCTCTTTCTCTCTCTCTCCGGCCATCAGGTTTCCTTCTTTGGAACTCCAAAAAACCCTAACACATTAAAAATCTCTGTGCGCTAGATGGAAGCTCTCTACCCTAAATCAAACTTCAATTTCGTCATTTCCCTTCTTCTCTGAAACCCTCGCAGGGAGTTTCTGATTCCCATCGATCTCTTTGTCCAAATCATCAGATCAATGTAAAATGGAGAAAACTGATCTCTCCTACTTCTGGATTATGTAGATTTGTAGCCCGTTTGTAGAATTGACCCGATGATAGGAACTTTAGAACAGTTTGATTTAAGATAGATGGATGGGATGGAAGTTGGATCAAGTTGGTTGGGAGAAGCATTTTCGGTTTTGCTGCTGCAGTTGACGCTGTGATTGCCATCAGTTGCGATTCCTTGGGCCTCATGGAGTCACTCACCATCAAGGTATTCCAAAACGATAACGGTGGTCGTAAGGGCCACCATCGTTACCATTATGATACGGGTTGTTACGACTATTTTTTATTTTTTGAAAAAACTGTTATTGGACCGTTTCGGGGTCATTAAGGCCCATTTTTCTGTAATGGCTGTTACAACCATTTCGACCCCGTAACATGTAAAGGTTATGATCGTTATCATTATGTAACGGTCGTTACGTAACCGATTTTGAATACCTTGCTCACCATCGCTTTCCCTACTTCTCATGGAGAGCTAGATTGACCTCGTGAATAGGATCGAGAGGGCCTATATGGTCCTTGGCGATTACAGTGGCAACAACACCCTACTAACTCTTTGGGAAGCCCTTTTGTTCGTTGCCATCGTCGGTGTACAGATTTGTCTCTCAATCTGTTTCCATATACTTCAGCTTCTTTTTTGTTGATTTATGTGGTTTATACTTTTATTTTATTTCACTTGATTGCAGAATTCTAGAAAATCATCGGTTTTGGAGAGCATTGTCGGGCGGGATTTTCTTCCTAGCGAATCTGGTTGGAGTTTTGAATTTTTTATTCTTTTGATTTTATTTTTTTATTTTTTAAATATTTTCTACAGTGGTTCTTGTGGTATTCTTGAAGGGATTGTCACATGTTGACCATTGGTTCTGTAGCTGCACGAGACGGACAAAGGACAGACGGAGCATGTTGAGTTTCTTCACTTGCCAAAGAGGAGATTTTCAGGTTTCAGTAAATGTTGTTTTTCAATTGCTTCGTAAATTTAATGTTTGATTTATGGGTCTCTTTTGCCCCGGCATCTCCCCTACATTGTCGCTACTACTTGATTTTATTTTCATCTTGAATTCTCTCAATTCTGACTCAATGAGCACACACATAAAACAACAAACATCTTCAAGTAGGTAGAGGAATTACAGAGGCAAAATAATCACTCTCTACTGTCATTGATCCGGATTGTTTTTTATGAAATAAGGTATTTCCACCAAGCTCTTTTTTTAAAATAATTATTTAATAAGTAGGTTGATTAGATTGTTGAATGAATACATGGATATGAAAAACTAACATTGAATCATGAGGGAATGGAAAACTACAGATTTCATCAGTTACTCTTCTCCACTTTCTAGTCCATGATTTGTTTTTGTGCGAAATTTGATATGGTGATATGATGAATTACTCCCCTTTTTCTCCACAATAAGGAAAATTAGAATTCTAAAAATCATTTTCATTTGAAGGTATTCAACTTGGATATGTTCGCAAGAGCAAATTGGGTTAACTTTTGTACATTAGTATGTCCCTCATTATGGGATCCTTTGTTGCAAACTTCTCTAGAAAGTAGAAACAACTATTGTTTCTAGCTCTTGATGCATTGATGATCTAAAAAAAAATCTATTCTTTTTTTTTTTTAATGGGATGTGATTGTAAGATGTGCATTTCCAATATATTAACTGTAAGTTGCAACTATCTTTGTTATCTACTAAAAAAATTCAGTAAAATGATTCTTATTCAATGTATAGAATGTGATATTTCTAACAAAAAACAATTTATTCAAGAACTTATAATGCATGTTGCATCTTTAAAAATAAGTTTATACGCAAACATCTTAGGATAGAGAATGTTAAAAATTCACCCTACAACAAAAGCAAGGTACTTGTTACATTATGGTTAAGTTGGATTTCTGCACCAATAACGATCCAGCCTCTGGTGATGGTAAACAATCTCAAACTTTAATTTTCTTTTTATTTTTTTCCCAAAAAATCCAATTAGATTACTGTTTCATGTACTTGAAGCATTACCAACATCCCAGGACCAACTTCTTAGCCGAAGCAAGAGTAGTGGTGGATGGCCTAATCTTGTACCGAGATCGAGGTCTCACCAGAGTTGAAGTGGAGAGCGACTCATCTTCGGTGGTGGCCTTATTTTCCTCGAATGGCCAAGATCCCTGGAACAACTATTACTGGAAGAAGTGGTTTGATTTAATTTGGAATAACGCTGATGTGTCACTTTCCCACATCCCGAGGGAGGTTAACAAAGTGGCGGACAGCTTGGCCCGCCTAGGCAGTTCCAATCAAACAGACAAGGTCTTTACATCTGTCTCTGAGTTTCCAGTTGCATCTCGAGGAGAAATTGTCCTAGACAGGATGGGCCTGCGGACAATTAAGGAAACCTAACTGGGTCTCTTCGAGCCCAGGGCACGGGCAATTTTTTTATTGTTTGGCTTATTCTTTTTTTTTTTTTTTTGTTATTGTTTTTGCTCTCTGGGCCTTGCATGCTATGTACAGATTGCCACTCCATATATATGAATTTTTTTTTGAAAAAAAAAATCATTACTTATTAAGCATTAGAAACAAAAAATGAATGAGAATGCATTATTAACATTATATTTGAGTATTGGTGCAACTCTTGTGACAGTGTGCTAGCAGTCTGTAGTGCTAAATCCTTTGTTTTAAAAGTAGTCCATGGGGATCCATATTCGCTGATGAGAACAGGACTCGCATGTCATCGTAATGCTGGTTGTGCATCGCCTTTATTTTGTTTTACAAAAGAGTTACCAATGGTGCACTTGATGTTTTTAGGATTTGATCCATGAGGGAGAAGAAGTATCTTTTCCATCATAGTTATTGCTAAGTTTGTAATAAAAGCTTTCTTTGTTTTGTAACAATCAATGATGAAGCTACACGATAGTAGGTGTGTTGTCAGCTCTGCATATTTTACATGTTCCCTGTTCTGCATAGCCTTTGGTTTGCACATTTAAAATGTGGAGCTATATTTTGGTTTCGTAGGTTAGTTTGAGAAAAGTATTCACAATCAACAATTAATTTGATTTTGGGAGAAGAAAACACCCTTTTGAGTAATTCTTAACTGATTCGCCTGAAGCTGGTGCTTCCCTGTCACGCCCTAAACTCGGAAACCGCGCTCACAAAATTCTCGATCGCCGAATCCGGCGCCGACAGCCTCCGTAGTACCCCATTCTCAGCTCCCAGCGCCATACACCAGGTTCCAATCCTGGGATGCTATAAGGAGGATTTGTAAGACCCGTAACCTAAACCGTACCATTCGGTCGGCTTCCGCAATTCCACCGGTCGGATTCCGGCAACCCTCGACCCATTTCCGACGTTGCGCATGCACCTAAGCCGAGTCCTGCATATCAGAGTCGGCTCGACCCGAAACTTGTACCTTGGCGACCGCGTCGTCGCCGCGGTTCCAACGCCGCGACTCGCGCACCGAATCGATACCTAGGTGGGAAGATGTCAGACAGCGTTCGGTTCGAAGAAACGCCGCACGTTGCGAATCTCGAGGGAATCTCTACGAGATGTCCCATCAATCAATCAATCAAGTACAAGTTAAGTCACACCATACCTTAAGTACACAACCATCCCTCCCCTTTTTCAAAAGTCCACTCTCTCTTCCATCACCATATCTCCTTTACAAAATTTCAAAGCAAACCATTCCTCCTTTTTACAAAAATCAAACAAACCCATGCCTCATTAACTACACCCATTCCCTCCACCCATTCCTTCCATTACTTCTCTCTCTCCCTCATTCTTTTCTTAAAGAAAATCCCACGGAAAACTCCATGAGAAATCCAAGCTCTCTCTTTCCCTCTCCCAAAACTCCAAGTGTGGCCCACCCTCTCATCTCTCATCCACACCATTAAAAGTCCATCATCCACCGTTGAACGCGAAGGCAAGGAGCTTACAAGTTTAAGGGAGCAAGAAGGAGGCCAACAAGGTGGGTGTTATACCGTTGCTTTCAATTTTAAGGGCCCACTTGTTGTGGGACCCACATGATGTATGTATTGTTTAAGGGAGGGCCCATTAGTGGCGGGGTCCCTCCCTCCTTCACCGTCACTCTCTCTCTCTCTCTCTCTCTCTCTCTCTCTCTCTCTCTTCTTCTCTCTTTTACCCATTGGATGTAGTGGGCCCCACCATTTAGAGTTCCCTTTATACCATCCATCATGAATGGTGGGACCCACCATGAAATACCCTGATCCATAGCTCAACTGGTGGACTGAGTGGATATACCTCGTTTTAACACTTGAGGCCTTGGTATCTATCCCTAGTTGAGGTGGGTAATGTGGGTGGGACCCACCATGATGCACGTCCATGTGCGACCCACCGGAATGTATTTGTTTGTGCACGCCGTTCAGTGTCTCTGGACGCTGGACTGGCAGCGCCAGTTACGTTAAATATATATATATATATATATATATATATATATATATATATATATATATATATATATGATGAAAAGAAGGTTGGAGTGGGCTACCCGTATAGGCCCCACCTTGATGTATGTGTTTAATCCACGCCGTCCATCCTCTTACTCATGATGTTTTAGGCGTTGAGCCAAAACCGTAAGGTGATCTGATCACAGGGTGGGCCATAACCTCTAAAACCATGTGAAAACATGCCAAAACATATAAAAGTGCTTGGTGGGATCCACCTGGAGTTTAGATGCAGCCGAAATTTGATTTGGACGGTCAAACCAGTAGGACACACATAATGGATGGGCTGGATTGTGAATCACATCTCGGTGGGCCCCAAAACGAAAAAAAAAAAATTTTAAAAAAAATTTACAAAGCAGGCGCTGCTGCTGCGCAGGCAGCGCCTGCGGCTGCTGGGCGGGCGGTTGCTGGGCCTCACGGCTCCAGCTGTGGGCCCCCACCGTGGTGCGTTTCGACAATCTGAACCATGCATTTGATGGCTCTCCTTTTAATTATGGGATACCCCAAAAAATCAGTCGCAAACGGAACTCAGGTGGGCCATACCATCTAAAACTATATAAAGACATGTCAAAACATATAAAAGTACTTGGTGGGACCCACCTGAGGTTTGGATGCAGCTGAGACTCAGTCTGGACGGCCAGACTAGTGGGGCACACACAATGGGTGGTCTGGATTCGTTCAAAATGGACCCCTAATTACCAAAAAAAAAAAAAAAAAAGCAGCACTGCTGCTGCTGCCAACGCAGGCAGCAGCGCCTGCGGGTGTGAATGAGGTAGGGACCCACGGCTCCCTGCCGTGGGCCCCACATGATGTGTGAGTTTCATCCATGCCGTCCATCGATTTGATGAGATCATTTTAAGGCACGAGCCCAAAAATGAGGTAAATCCCAATCTCAAGTGGACCACGTTTCAGGAAACAGCGTTCATGGGGCTGGCCCCCATTAACAGTTTGGACAGCAAATAAATATTACGGTGGGCCCCTCCTTGGTTGTGTGGCCATATGAACAGATTGGGTGGCAAGATAAACATTTCAGTGGGCCTTACCCAAGGTCCATGTGATCTTATGGCTAGTTTGAATGGAAAATAAATATTATGACGGGCCCCTGTTCATGTGACCTTATCAACAGATTGGATGGGGAAATAAACATTATGGCGGGCCTCACATGGGGCCCACTTTAATATATATGGGCTAGTGTGTTTTAGCCCATCTTGGCAGTTATATAGTCCCATTATTGAGGCCCACTTGGAAGCATATGGGCTAGCGTGTTCAGGCCCATCTTGATGTATATTCAGGCCATCATTGAGGCCCACTTTGGCATATATGGGCTCATGTTGGTAGGCCATCTTGACGAGTTTTTAGGCCTGTTGTCGAGGCCTACCTCGATATATATATAGGCCCACGTTCTGAGGCCCAAAATTGATGTACCTGTGGCCCATTGTTGAGGCCCACTTTAATATGAATAAGGCTTATGTGATTAGGCCCATTTGATACACATAAAACTTACGTGATTAAGCTCATTTTAATGCATTCTAAGGCCCATGGGTGATGACTCCTTGCAATGTACCTAAGGCCCATTGGTGAGGCTCATTGGGATGTCCCACTTGATGAATGTAAGGCCCATGAGATACGGCCCATCTGATATATTTGAGGCCCAATGGGATGTACCTAAGGCACATTGCAATGTGTGATTCCACCATAATTTATTTAATGGTATTTAAGGCGAGCCGAGCCTTGGGGACAATGTTGGTTTGACGTCCACATTGTACGAGTAATGTTGGTTCGATGTCCACATTATAACTATCCCTAAGGCCACTGATAGGCTCACATCTGTTTCATGTAGGCCATATAGGCCCATCTTCATTGAGAGGATAGTTTATTGCTTTATAACATGTTTAGCACAGCCCATGATTCATAATCATACGCATCATATGTATGCTTGAGATGAGGAGTGTCTGATCATAGCATATGCCTTCGGGCAGACTGTTTAAGGGCTCCTTGATAGGCGGAGTTGCCCTACATGAGCGCGTGCTTCACACAGGATGGTTGCATGATTGGTAGTGTGGTTCATGCACTTGCATTTGTATGATTGAGATATGCCCTAGCGACATCAGGGCCTTAGCCTCCACAGATATATCGTGGGTGGCTGGTTGGATACCGGAAAATCTTGTTCCAAGCAATTGGGGCGCCATAGATGTCCCTGGGTGAGAGTCCCTGAACCCGATGGTACCAGAGGATGACTCCAACGTCGAGACCGAGTGGATATACGAGCGCACGAGGGCCGAATACCATGAGGCCGCGTCTCCCACTGTGTCGTGGTCGGTTGGAAAGGGGTGTGGCCTTACTCGCCCGAGAGCAGGGGGCATTACTAGGCTGAGTTTGACCAGCTCGGAAATGGGTTCGCTATCGACGTGCCGGATAGGTATTGGCTGACTATTGGCCAGGCGGATAGTGAGGTTTCTTACGCTCACTTGGACTGTGCTGCTTGGAGAGAGACAGTGCCATTTGGAGTGTACTGAACCCCGGTGATTATCCAGACTGAGAACTATATTGACATGAGGATTTGGATGAGGATTGGCATGCTTGACTTACATATTGTTTCGCATGGCCTTGTTATGGCCGATAGCATTCACATCTTGTACTGCATATCCTTGGTATGGCTGGTTGCATTTACGTATGATTCCGCATCACTCTGGCATTGCATTCTGAGCACGTTCGCACACACTTACACCACCCTCTAAGCTTTCTATAAGCTTATGCACGATTGATGCGTGCAGGTGACGCCAGGACGCAGCCGTAGTCTCGCCACAGTTGGAGCGTGCAGCCGAGCTTTTGGAGTTTTTGTCATTTTCAGTATCTTGTATTTCCCTTTATACGCACTGTATTTGAAGTTTTTGTTCATAGTGGATTTTGTGATGGTGTTCTTGTGGTTATTGTTCGTGGGTTATGCTTGTGGTTATGCTCATTACGAATCAAATGGATTATTAGAATTCCTCCTTGTAGCATCCCAGGATCGGAACCTGGCGTATGGGCGCTAGGAGCCGAGAATGGGGTTCTACGGAGGCTGTCGGTGCCGGATTCGGCGATCGGGAATTTTGTGAGCCCGGTCTCCGGGTTCGGGGCGTAACAGGATTTCTAATAATCAATTTGATTCGTAATGAGCATAACCACAAGCATAACCCACGAACAATAACCACAAGAACACCACCACAAAATCCACTATGATAAAAAAAACTTTGAATACAAGGTGTATAAAAGGAAATACAAGATAGTGCAAAAAAACTCCAGAAGCTCGGCTGCACACTCCAACTGCGGCGAGTCTACGGCTGCGTCCTGGCGTCACCTGCACGCATCAATCGTGCATAAGCTTATGGAAAGCTTAGAGGGTGGTGTAAGTGTGTGCGCAATATGAGCGTGCTCAGAATACAGGGTCAGAGTAATGTGAAATCATGCTGATGAGTACATAAATGTAACCAGCCGTACCAAGGCTATGCAGCACAAGATATGAGTGCAATCGGCCATACCAAGACCATGTGATGCAAGATGCAACTCAAGCATGCCAATCCTCATGTCAATACAGTTATCAGTCTGGATAATCACCGGGGTCTAGTACACTCTACGCCAGCTTGTCATCCCTATCCGGACGCACAACTGGAAGAGCGAAAGAGACCTCACTATCCGCCTGCCAATATCGGGCCCGACTCGTCGATAGCGGACCGATTCCTCAAGCGGGTCAAACTCAACCTAGAAATTGTCCCCTCACTCAGGCGGGTAAGGTCACACCCCTTTCCAACCGACCATGACACAGTGGGAGACGCGTTCTACTGGTATACGGCCCTAGCGCGCTCGTGTATCCACTCGGTCTCGCCGTTGGAGTCATCCTCTGGTACCATCGGGTTTAGAGATTTTCACCTAGGGACATCTCTGGCGCCCGTATGCTAGAACCAAACATTTTCGGTATCCAATCCAACCACCCACGATGTGTCTGTAGAGGCTATGGCCCTGGTGTCACTAGGGCATACAGTAACTACAATCACACAATGCAAGTGCATGAGTCACACTACCAGTCATGCAACAATCTCACGCGTACCACGCGATCATGTGGGGCACTCCGTCTCATAAGGAGTCCCGTAAATGTCTCAGCCCAATGGCTTATGCTATTATCAAACATTCCTCATATCAAGCATACAAATGATGCGTATGGGTATGAATCATGGAGCTATACTAAACATGTTATAAAGTAATGAACTATCCTTACACCGAAGATGGGCCTAAACGGCCTACACATAACCAGTATGGGCCTATCAATGGGCCCTAGGGAGATTTATAATGCGGACATTAAACCGACATTATTCTTACAATGTGGACGTCAAACCAACATTACTCCCAAGGCATGGCCCGCCATAACCATGGAGAAATCATACATTGCAATGGACCCTAAGGACAACCATTAGGCCTCGATCCATGGGACTTAGATACATCAAATAGGCCGCCTCATATGGGCCTTATATAAATCAAGTGGGCCACATCAATGGGCCTTATGTACATTGCAATGGGCCATGTCCCATGGGCTTTGATTACCTCACAATGGGCCTCAACCCATGGGCCCTAACGTATCATAATGGGCCTAGTATATGCACCAAGGTGGGCCTCAACAATGGCCACACTTACATCGGTATGGGCCTCCTCATATAGGCCTCATGTGTATACCAAGGTGGGCCTCAGTGGACGGCCACGAACCAAACAAGAAGGGCCCCGTACATATACCAAGGTGGGGTCCACTTGAAGTATAGATCTGCCCCATTTTTAGCATCAAGACTTAAGACAGGCTTGCCAAATGGTGGACGGTTTGGATGCAACACAAATATCAAGGTGGGGTCCACCAATGTGTGGCCTACTGTGGGGCCTACTGGCCGTCCAACAACCTCCTGGACGGCGTTAATAAAATACATACATTTTGGTGGGCGGACGGTGAGCATAAAACACATACATCTGTGTGGGTCCCATGTGGGGCCCACTGTAATGTTTATTTTCCATCCAACCCGTTCATAAGGTCACGTGGACCTGGATGAAGGGTGTAAACAAATCTCACCTTGATTTGAAACTCCTATGGCCCATAAAAGGGTTTCAATGGTAGAGTTCAATCATCGCTGTTTCTTATGGTGTGGGCCACTGGAGATCTGGATATGCCTGAAATTTGGAGGGGACCCACCTCAGGGGGTGGTCCACCTCATGGACGGATTGGATTTCAAATAAACATCAAGGTGGGGCCCACGGCTGGAGCCGTGGGTGGGCCTGTCCGCCTGCCAAACGAACGCAGCAGCGTTCTGCTGCAGCGTCAGCTGCAGTAGGCGCTGCCTGCCTCTCTTTCTTTTTTTTTTCTTTTTTTTTTTTGAAAATAAGGTTTTTCCGAGGTTTTTCGTGGGTAGGGCCCGCATCGGGTGGATCGGACCCAACCATTGGATTCCATGGCCCGACACCATCTAATAGTGCCCAATATTGGATATTTTTCAATGTACAGAATTATCAGGGAAGTTTTCAACGGTGAAAATTACTCTTTCCAAAGGTATGGTCCGCCTGAGAGTCAGATTGACCTCATTTTTCGGCTCAACGCCTAAAATGAGGTAGGAAAGGGGATGGACGGCTTGGGTTGAATCCAATCATCAAGGTGGGGCCTAAACAAGTGGGTCACCTCATGAGCTTGGAAACCAAGCTAATATTAGTGTTTTTTTTTTTTTTTTTTCAAACACGTCCAGCGTCCCTGGACGCTGGACGGCCTAACATACTACAAGGTGGGCCCTATTTAAGTGGGCCACCAAATGATGGGTGGTATGGGTACATTACATATAAGGTGGGCCCCACTTATAAATGGATTGGCTATAATACAAGCCTCATGGTGGGGTCCATTCAAGTGGGCCACACAACCACAAAATCTAGAGAAAAAGGAAGGAGAGAGAGAGGGAGAGAGAGAAGGTGGGACCCCGACACTATAGGCCCTCCCTTGCGTCCAATCATACATAAAAAAAATAATCAAAGTGGGCCATCGACGACATCTTAGGGTTCAAAGTGAGATCCACACCATTGATCGGTAGGCACCACTTGGCCTATCATAAAAACATGAAGAACCTATCCTATAAAGCACCCACCGGTTGATCTCTTCGGTCCGTTGGAACGCCACCCTCCTTGTGCTCCTCTTTGATGGTGGAGATGGAAAATGGATGGCTAGGATGATGGGTTTTGGAATGGGAATGGTGGGCCACACAAACTCTCTCTTTCTCAATTGGAAGCTTGGACGTGTGAGCTCTTGCTTGGCTTAGGAATGTGGAGAAATGAGAAGGAGAAAGGGAGAGTTGTAAGGAGAGATGTGAGTGAGTGATGTGAGGTGATGGATGTGGTACTTGACTAGGTATGGGTGTGTAAGAGAGAGGGTGAGAAAGAGTTGACTTTGGAGAGAGAAAGCATAGGTTGCTTGTACTTGACATTGAAGTGATTGATTGGTTGATGTGATTGATTGATTGATGGGATTGATTTGACATTGTGTAGAGATTCTCTTGGGATTGAGAAAGCGCGGCGTTTCTTCGAAATAAACGCCGGCTCACATCTTCTCGTCAGGGCATCGGATCGGTGCGTGAGTCGCGGCGATGGTGCGGTCGCAATGATACAGGTCTCGGATTAAACCGACTCGAGTCTACAGGATACGAATTACGGTCGTGCGCGGTGTCGTTTATCAGTCGCGGATTGCCGGACTTCGACGGAAAGGATCGAGGATTCATCGGAACAGTACGAACTAGGATACGGGTCTTACAGATCTCCCCACCTAATAAAAATTTTGTCCTCGAAATTTGCACTACCATCTCAGCTAAGTATAACTCATAAGAAAGATAGGAAACCTAACATCATATATAATCAAAACGCAGCATATCATCATAATCACACATCTAAGAGATGGGGATAACGCCCATGAATCTCAAGCTCTAACTCCTAAGGCGTATCATTTAGGAGCAATCTAGCAAGATGGTGTAGGGGCTAAGTCACACGAATCATCGACGACTGATCCTGATGACTGAGGGTCCTATCGAACGGCATAAAATCTGCCCTGGGCCTGCTGGGGAGGTGCAGGTCCCCTCTGAGGCCTCTGCTGCTGCGGGGGTGGTCCTAGAGGCTGGTGCTGCTGCTGAGGGGGCCTCGGTGGTGGAATCTGTTGTCGTTGCTGTTGCGAAAGCTACTCGGTACTCTCGGCTGCTGCTGCCGAGGTCGGGGACACTCCCACGTACGGTGTCCTATCACACCGCATCCATAGCAAGTGTCAGGAAGCTGTCTCTGAGGTGGTGCCACTGGGGGTGCCGTCAGTGCTACTAGTGCTCCGGCGGATAGGTGGCTCCTGTATCTCTGCGGTTGTCGGTGCTGCTAGGAGCTACTGGAGGGGGCCGCCTCTTCTGACCCCTCCTCTGATCTCGATCGCTTTGTCCGCCGGCCCACTCGGCCTCATAAATCTGAGGCCTCTGCACTACCGCCTGAAAAGTCGGGAGCTCATGCCCAATAACACGGTCTCGAAGACCGTAACATAAACCGTTCTCGAAACGGCGGGCCTTTCGCCCCTCATCATCAACCATATATGGCGCAAACCTCGATAGCGCCACAAAATGGGCCGCGTATTGCGCCACAGTCATGTCCCCCTGCACCAGAGTCTCGAACTCTAGTGCTCTCTGACGTCGAATGTGGTCAGGGAAGTACTGCTCCTCGAATCTATTGATAAAGTCATCCCATGTCCAGACGTAATCAGGTCCTGCAACACAGGTAACGGAGGTCCACCAATGCTCTGCCTCACCCTAGAAAAGGAATACCGCTAACCGAACTCGATGCTGGGTCGTGCATGACATAGTATCGAAGATCGTCTGCACATCGGAGCTCCATCTCTCTGCTGCAGTCGGATCTGGCTCGCCCTGGAAATGCGGAGGATCAAGCCATTTGAACTCGCGAAGAAGAACACTCGCGCGCTCCTGCTCTTGTGAAACAACTGGGCGTCTGCCCTGCCCCTGAAGTGCAGCTGTCATAGCCTATAACATCTGCTGTAACTGAGAGGCGCTAACAGGCACGGTAGGATCCGCACCGGCATCAGGTGGAGGAACGTCATCCTCAGGCAGGGGAGCAGGGATCTCTGAGGGTGGAACGGGAGGCGCGAGTGGTAAAGCTGGAGCTTCGGGTGGTGCAGCAGGAGCGTCAGGTGGTGGAGCGGGAGTCAATCGTCTCCTACGCGGCATGTCCTATAAGAGGGATAAGGACGCTGATCAACCTCGAGAATCGTACATTAGGAAGTCAATCGGAAGGTTTCGCACTCAGAACCTAATCGCCTTAAACTCATAGTAAACATGTGATGCTGTTCTTGGTTATTCCCAAGTTATGCTCTGATACCAACTTCTGTCACGCCCCAAACTCAGAAACTGGGCTCACAAAATTCCCGATCGCCGAATTCGGCACCGACAGCCTCCGTAGTACCCCATTCTCGGCTCCCAGTGCCATACGCCAGGTTCCGATCCTAGGATGCTACAAGGAGGATTTCTAATAATCAATTTGATTCGTAATGAGTATAACCACAAGCATAACCCACGAACAATAACCACAAGAACACCACCACAAAATCCACTATGATAAAAAAAAACTTTGAGTACAAGGTGTATAAAAGGAAATACAAGATAGTGCAAAAAAACTCCAGAAGCTAGGCTGCACACTCCAACTGCGGCGAGTCTACGGCTGCGTCCTGGCGTCACCTGCACGCATCAATCGTGCATAAGCTTATGGAAAGCTTAGAGGGTGGTGTAAGTGTGTGCGCAATATGAGCGTGCTCAGAATGCAGGGTCAGAGTAATGCAAAATCGTGCTGATGAGTACATAAATGCAACCAGCCGTACCAAGGCTATGCAGTATAAGATATGAGTGCAATCGGCCATACCAAGACCATGCGATGCAAGATGCAGCTCAAGCATATCAATCCTCATGTCAATATAGTTATCAGTCTGGATAATCACCGGGGTCTAGTACACTCTACGTCAGCTTGTCGTCCCTATCCGGACGCACAACTGGAAGAGCGAAAGAGACCTCACTATCCGCCTGCCAATATCGGGCCCGGCTCGTCGATAGCGGACCGATTCCTCAAGCTGGTCAAACTCAACCTACAAATTGCCCCCTCACTCAGGCGGGTAAGGTCACACCCCTTTCCAACCGACCACGACACAGTGGGAGACGCGGCCTACTGGTATACGGCCCTCGCACGGTCGTGTATCCACTCGGTCTCGACGTTGGAGTCATCCTCTGGTACCATTGGGTTTAGGGATTTTCACCCAAGGACATTTATGGCGCCCGTATGCTTGAACCAAACATTTTCGGTATCCAATCCAACCACCCACGATGTGTCTGTAGAGGCTATGACCCTGGTGTCACTAGGGCATACAGTAACTGCAATCACACAATGCAAGTGCATGAGTCACACTACTAGTCATGCAACAATCTCATGCGTACCACGCGATCATGTGGGGCACTCCGTCTCATAAGGAGTCTCGAAAATGTTCAGCCCAATGGCTTATGCTATGATCGAACATTCCTCATATCAAGCATACAAATGATGCGTATGGGTATGAATCATGGAGCTATACTAAACATGTTATAAAGTAATGAACTATCCTAACACCGAAGATGGGCCTAGACGGCCTACACATAACTAGTATGGGCCTATCATTGGGCCCTAGGGAGATTTATAATGCGGACATTAAACCGACATTATTCTTACAATGTGGACGTCAAACCAACCTTACTCCCAAGGCATGGCCCGCCATAACCATGGAGAAATCACACATTGCAATGGACCCTAAGGACAACCCATTGGGCCTCGATCCATGGGCCTTAGATACATCAAATGGGCCGCCTCATATGGGCCTTATATAAATCAAGTGGGCCACATCAATGGGCCTTATGTACATTGCAATGGGCCATGTCCCATGGGCTTTTATTACCTCACAATGGGCCTCAACCCATGGGCCCTAACGTATCATAATGGGCCTAGTATATGCACCAAGGTGGGCCTCAACAATGGCCACACTTACATCGGTATGGGCCTCCTCATATAGGCCTCATGTGTATACCAAGGTGGGCCTCAATGGACGGCCACGAACCAACCAAGAAGGGCCTGGTACATATACCAAGGTGGGGTCCACTTGAAGTATAGATCTGCCCCATTTTTAGCCTCAAGACTTAAGACAGGCTTGCCAAATGGTGGACGGTTTGGATGCAACACAAATATCATGGTGGGGTCCACCAATGTGTGGCCTACTGTGGGACCTACTGGCCGTCACTGGCCATCCAGCAACCTGCTGGACGGCGTGAATAAAATACATACATTTTGGTGGGCGGACTTTGAGCATAAAACACATACATTTGTGTGGGTCCCATGTGGGGCCCACTGTAATGTTTATTTTCCATCCAACCCGTTCATAAGGTCACGTGGACCTGGATGAAGGGTGAAAACAAATCTCACCTTGATCCGAAAGTCCTATGGCCCATAAAAGGGTTTCAATGGTAGAGTTCAATCATCGCTGTTTCTTATGGTGTGGGCCACTGGAGATCTGGATAGGCCTGAAATTTGGAGGGGACCCACCTCAGGGGGTGGTCCACCTCATGGATGGATTGGATTTCAAATAAACATCAAGGTGGGGCCCACGGCTGGAGCCGTGGGTGGGCCTGTCTGCCCGCCAAAGGAACGCAGCAGCAGGCGCTGCCTGCCTCTCTTTTTTTTTAAAAAAAAAATATTTTGAAAACAAGGTTTTTCCGAGGTTTTTCGTTGGTAGGGCCCGCATCGGGTGGATCGGACCCAACCATTGGATTCCATGGCCCAACACCGTCTAACAAAGCTCAATATTGGATATTTTTCAATGTACAGAAATATCAGGGAAGTTTTCAACGGTGAAAATTACTCTTTCCAAAGGTATGGTCCGCCTGAGAGTCAGATTGACCTCATTTTTCGGCTCAACGCCTAAAATGAGGTAGGAAAGGGGATGGACGGCTTGGATTGAATCCAATCATCAAGGTGGGGCCTAAACAAGTGGGTCACCTCATGAGCTTGGAAACCAAGCTAATATTAGTGTTTTTTTTTTCCAAACACGTCAAGCGTCCCTGGACGCTGGACGGCCTAATATACTACAAGGTGGGCCCTGTTTAAGTGGGCCACCAAATGATGGGTGGTATGGGTACATTACATATAAGGTGGGCCCCACTTATAAATGGATTGGCTATAATACAAGCCTCATGGTGGGGTCCATTCAAGTGGGCCACACAACCACAAAATCTAGAGAAAAAGGAAGTAGAGAGAGAGGTAGAGAGAGAGAGAGAAGGTGGGACACACGTGTGATGGAGGGACCCCGACACTATAGGCCCTCCCTTGCGTCCAATCATACATAAAAAAATAATCAAAGTGGGCCAGCGGCCACAACGTAAGGTCCAAAGTGAGATCCACACCATTGATCGGTAGGCACCACTTGGCCCATCATTAAAACATGAAAAACCTATCTTATAAAGAACCCACCGGTTGATCTCTTTTGTCCATTGGAACGCCACCCTCCTTGTGCTCCTCTTTGATGGTGAAGATAGAAAATGGATGGCTAGGATGATGGGTTTTGGAATGGGAATGGTGGGCCACACAAACTCTCTCTTTCTCAATTGGAAGCTTAGACGTGTGAGCTCTTGCTTGGCTTGGGAATGTGGAGAAATGAAAAGGAGAGAGAGAGAGAGAGTTGTAAGGAGAGATGTGAGTGAGTGATGTGAGGTGATGGATGTGGTACTTGATTAGGTATGGGTGTGTAAGAGAGAGGGTGAGAAAGAGTTGACTTTGGAGAGAGAAAGCATGGGTTGCTTGTACTTGACATTGAAGTGATTGATTGATTGATGTGATTGATTGATTGATGGGATTGATTTGACATTGTGTAGAGATTCTCTCGGGATTGAGAAAGCGCGGCGTTTCTTCGAAATAAACGCCGGCTCACATCTTCTGGTCAGGGTATCGGATCGGTGCGTGAGTCACGGCGTTGGAACCGCGGCGATGGTGCGGTTGCAATGATACAGGTCTTGGATTAAACCAACTCGAGTCTACAGGATACAAATTACGGTCGTGCGCAGCGTCGATTATCAGTCGCGGATTGCCGGACTTCGACGGAAAGGATCGAGGATTCATCGGAACAGTACGAACTAGGATACGGGTCTTACATTCCCTGATGCACCATAACCATTGCATGGTTACTACACACCACGCATCACGCATTGTCATAAAGATTAAGCTTTCCACTAAAGTTGAAATACCACTTTCTCACGTAAAGTAACCTGGAGCATTTCCAGAAAGTCTGAAAAAGAACGAATCTCCTTTAAACTCTCCTAAAGTTTAGTATTCACCTACTTAGGATAAAACTCCCACATTCCTACATAAGGGTATCAAAAGCAAACATTTACCATATTTGTATTTTTCTAAAATCTGTTTAAATATCATTTCCAAACACAGGTTTGGGGAAATACAAAACAAGCTATCTTTACAAAAGTCCTGGAATATGGGTGTCCGATCGTTATGGCCTAACCGGAAAAGAACAATATGTAAATCCATAAAAAGGGACTCTGTAAGTCCTTGTAAGCATATGACAGGAGTAAAAGTATATTCTGTCAACTAAAATTTTGAATAAGACGACGTTTATGTTCTATATTTGTATGCGGACCAACATGGCAAATTTTTTTGACAACATACCTTAAAACAAAACCAATCCATCAACCAAACTGTAGTAGTAAAATATCGATTTTTTCCTCCCTTGTATTTGTCTTTTTAATGCTTTTCTATTCCAGGAAACTTCGAAGAACATATTGGAAATTGGATATCCAAGAGATGACACTGGATATGAAAATTCACCTCAATCAAAGCATATTGACCTCCCCCAATACAGGCGAGCAACACATGTGTTCGCAGCAACCATTACTCACCAAAGGCTTTGATTCTGTTCACTCATCTTTACCTCCTAGCTTTGGCACACTACTGACAAGTTGTTTAACAGAAAATTTAAAAGGTATGATATACAAACAAGAAGTGTTGTAGTTCTGGCATATTGCTGTGTAGATTTTCTTTTGTACATTGTTTAAAAAACTTGTGGCCTGACTGAAAGCTTGACTAAGTTGACCTGTTCAAAAAGCTGGCAAAACATTCCAAGTTGGTGATTTGGAGTATTAGTATAGTTTCAACCCAGCAAGTTTCTGGCTAGTTGAAACTAAAGTGAAACTTTCAGTTTCTTATGGGAATTGCCGACATTTTGTTTGGTATCATCTTTTTGTTGATTCCATTTCTTTTACTGCTTCCAACACAAGGAAAACCCAATTGAAATTGGTGAACTTTTGGCTTGTATTATTGGTTTTTACTGGTTTGTAATGGAAAGGTCCCCTTCATGGTTACACTTGTAATTTGTTTTCTCTTTCTGTACCAATTTCTTCTGACTGAGGTTTACGAATGTTGCAGAGGCATCCGAACCAATGGAAACAGATTTCATGTCCCAAATCATGGTATTGTTTTTTCTCTTGACCATTCAATTTTTTTGGTACAATGTTCCTGCTACTCCAATATATGTTTATTTATTTATTTTATTCTTTTTGGTAGCAGAGATACTTGTTGGATTCTTTCGATTAACTGGCTCAAAGTATTTGTTAGAGTTAGAACCTACATCGAGTAATTTGATTACGCACTAGATTGTAGAGATATATGGATCGCGAAGATGATAAGCCCAACAATGCCATCTATGTTCAACAAGCTAATGCATGAAGTGGTTTGATGAGAGCTTTAACAGTTTGGTTGTCTCCATTTCGTTAGACAGTGTGGCCGATCTAGGAGTGGAACACATGAAGGGTTTTTATTTATTTTTATGTATTCAAGACCATTTTCAACTTATTGTTGTAAATATTATATATTTTTATTGTAAAGGAATACAATTTTTATTTAATATTCATTTTTAATTGTATTGTAACATTTTTTAGGTTTCAAATATTAAAAAAATACATGTTCCAATAAAAAAAATATATAAAAAAATTAATAGCTTTTGTCGTGGGTTGCACGGCTTTTAACGGCTCTTTTGAAGCCTTTGCTGGTACTTCTCAAACCTTTGTTATGCTTTAGAAGATGTTTATCAGCACTTGGACAAACTTTTCTGACATTTTTAATGTTCCTAGGTGCTTTTTTAGTGATTACTGGTGGCCAGCAACAGTACCTCATAAGACTTTTACCAGTGCTTGGACAGACTTTTGCCAGTGCTTTTTCAGCTTTCCCAGGCACTTTTTCAGTGATTACCAATGGCCCGGAAAAAGGAGAATGGGCGTTGGAAAAGTCGAGTTGGTTACGATGGCCAGAAAAAGTGCCGGTAAATGATGATGAGCACCGGTAAAGTCTTTGCCAATGCACCCTTTTTTCAGCGCTTGTCTGAGTGCCGATAAAGCTTTTCCCGACGTTATTTTTGACCTTTACCAGCTATTTTGACCGCTGATAAAAGTCATTTTTCTTATAGTGAATTTAAAAATCAATTTCAAACCCCAAAGAAAAAATGCAAAGAAGGATTTAGAGGTAACGGCAAGATGCACCATAAAAATTAGTGAAGAAAACCATAATGGTCTACTCATCTGTTAGTGTTACTATTGAACTGAGTGAACGGCCAGTGGTTCAACTCAATCTGTGTATGTCCCGCCTAGTGATGGGTTGTTCTAACTTTTTCTTCGAGTGATCCTAGTGGTATAGCCACTAGTTTTACAAGGATGATGTCTCATTGATGTGATAGAGGTGCTTTTGTCATTTTAAGATATTAATATGTATAGCCCTGCCAAAGGCAAATGCATATATCCCGCACTCACACCAAAACATACGAGACTTCTGCCTATTACATGCAACGGGTAAAACACTCGTATTCTATCTTGACCACCGAATTTCTTGTGTGACATGTGCTTGGTGCAAACAACCCCATAAATAACTCCTGTAGGCTAGGCTCTTAGTAATAATGTAAAATCATGCCTAAAATTTCTAAGTTAACAATGTGTGGTCTACATGTGTTTTGGATCAAGATGACTATTGGATTATCTATTCATCCTAATTAGACTAATTTGATGAATGGATTGGATAGAATATACACGCCATTTAGGCCACACACATAACCTTAGGGTGCACATTTAACCGTTGGAACCGTGTAATCGGACTGGAACCGTTGGATCGGTTCGGTTTGGTCCGGTTCCAGGGTGATAACGGTCTAGTTCCGGTTCCCAAATTTTCTAAACCATTGATGTAACACCCCGTACTTTCCAGTACTCGGGTGTTACCTTAAATGTATAAATAATGCAACCTAACTGTATACACTATGAAATGTATGTACTTTGTGAATATTTAAAACTTCATGCTAAAACGATAGGTACGTATTTAATGTATATAAATATCATGAAAATAATATTATATGAAATAGGCATGACGGGTGATAACTTTTCAATGTATAATTGAACTATAAATATTAATGTAGTACTAAGTATCTGTTGTAAATATATATACAAAAGGTTATTAATAGAATTGTATGTTATTTAATAATGTTATCGAATACAAATATAATCTTAATACGATATTGTATATTGTGAATTATATATATTAATGAATGTATGAACAACAACATGTAATTTGTAGTATGCTAATAGTAAAATTATATTTACATGTACATGTGAGGTTTTAAACATTTTAATTATAAGTGATATATAAAAATAACAAAAATTATACTAATATTCGTATTGGTTAATAAGATAGGTCGAAAGCCTTATAAATGGTCCCTTGTACCTTTCCAACCATCGAAGTTCGATTTCAGGGTGATCCAACTGTCGGGTCGATGTAATCGACACTAAAGGACACTAGGTTAGTTAGTATGGCCCACCTAGACCTTGGGTCTGCCCCATCTTTTGTCAAGGGTTGTGATGAGGCCCACTAAGTGGAATGGGAGGAGTGGATTTCTCCAGAACATCACGGTGGACCACGCTTCGAGTTGCGAGTGCACTGGAGGGTTGTACACCCACTGTGCACTGAGCCAAGGGGCTCGATCAGACCCATCTGATCCGTGTTTCACCGAAAAAGGGAAGTTTTCCCTCTCTCTTTTATTTAAAAACAGTGGACGGACATACGTCCGTGTTTGCGATCAACGGCCCACCTACACCGACCCTATGAGCAATCCAAACCATCCATCGTGTTGGGCAGATCATTCCAGCCAAAACCATGGCTTCTATACACATTCATGCAACCACACGTGCACACAATCCTGGGTACAAATAGGTCCCACAAGCACACCATATTTCCAAAAACGCAAACTGTCTTCCTTCCAGCTCAGCGATCCGCGTACCCTCTCCCCTTTCCAATCCCAGCCATCCATCCTAACGAGATCTCAGCCACTCATTCCAACAACGGTTTAGGGCTTTAAAATCTCCGCCCACTATTTTGGAGATGGTTTCAGCCAGAGGAGATCCTGGCCACTTGCTACTGATCCGTTGGCTTAGGGTAGTTTAGGGCAAGCATATAAGGCGTGCAGATCGAGGAACAGTAACTCACCCTCCATTTTCGCAGCCACAACAAAAAACCGGCCGGTTCCCTCCAACCTTCGAACTCACCAAGAAAATGTTGTTAGAACTCTGCTCCAACTATCCCCCAAGCTCCATTACACCCCTAGAAACTGTCCCATGCGGTCGGATTGAAGGAAGAAACTGTGGGAGGAAGTCCACCATCAATGGCATGTCATCTTCTCCACCGCTCAAAATCGGGTCAGCTCTGTTCGTGATGCTGTTTTCGGGATTTCACCATCTGGTGATGGTGTTGGGAGAGAATAGCGAAGAAAAGAGAAGGAAAGAAAGAAGAAGAAAAAAAAGAGAAGAAAGAAGGAGGGTGGTGCGGCTATTGCACCACACCACCGTGACCCACTCGTCCGACCAAGTTTGGGCTGAGTCAGGCAGCATCCATTGTCGCTGTCTGTCTTACAGAGAAGTAGGAAAAAAAGAGAGAGGGAGAAGAGATAGATGAAGAAAGAAAATAAAAGGGAGGAAGAAGAAAGAAGAAGAAGGAGGGAGCGTTGGCGCTGCCGCCGTTGCGGTTGCCACATGTCACGCCCCAAACTCGGAAACTGGGCTCACAAAATTTTCGATCGCCGAATCCGGCGCCGACAGCCTCCGTAGAACCCCATTCTTGGCTCCTAGCGCCCATACGCCAGGTTCCGATCATGGGATGGTACAAGGAGGATTTTCAACATCAGTTTAATTTGTAATAAGCATAACCAAAGGCATAACCCACAAACAACAACCACAAACTCCATCACATTTTCACTATGATAAAAAACTTTACAAGTACTGTGAGCATAAAGGGAAATACAATGATGATAAACAAAAAGCTCCAAAATGATCTGTTATGCGCACCAACCTCAGCGCTGCTGCGTCCCAACGTCACGTGCATGCAACGGTCGTGTATAAGCTTATAGTAAGCTTAGAGGGTGGTGAAAGTATGTGCGCAAGGTAGAAATGCAGATATGTACGGATCATGCTGGTGAATCTATGAATACCGTCAGCCGTACCAAGGCTATGCGATGCAAGACATGAATGATGTCGGTCGTACCAAGGTCATGCGATGCAAGGTGCAACTCAAGCATACAAATCCTCATCTAAGTCCACATATCAATACAGCTCAAATCTGGAACATCACCGGGGTCTAGTACACTCTAAACCAGATTGTTGCTCCATCGCGCGCAATAAGGTAAGTGGAAGAGACCTCACTATCCGCCTGCCAATATCAGGCTCGACTCGTCGATAGCGGACCCATTCCTCGAGCTGGTCAGACTCAGCCTAGCTTTGCCCCCTCCTCGTGGGCGGGTAAGGCCACACCCCCTTCCAACCGACCATGATACAGTGGAAAGTGCAGCCGTCTAGTAATCGGCATTTGGCGCTCATGCACCCACTCGTTCTAGACGTTAGAGCAACCTCTTGGTACCTTAAGGGTTTAGGGACTTTCACCTAGGGATATCTATACCACTCCATGTAGAACAAGATTTTCAATATCCAATCCTGCCAATTACGATATGCCTGTGGAGGCTACGACCCTGGTGTCACTAGGGCATACAATAACCATGTCACACAATGCAAATGCATGAAGCACGCAATCCAGTCGTGCAACAATCTTGCGCGTAATGCATGCTCATGTAGGGCAACTCTGCCCATCAGGGAGCCCACAATCAATCTGCCCGAAGGCATATGCTATGATCAGACACTTCTCATATCAAGCATACATATGGTGCGTATGATCATGAGTCATGGAACTATACTAAACATGTTATAAAGCAGTGAACTATCCTTACCACGCAGATGGTCCTAGACATAGACGGCCTACACACAACCAGTATGGGCCTATCAATGGCCCTAGGAAGAGTCATGATGCGGACATTTAACTAACACTATACTTGCAATGTGGACGTCAAACCAACATTACTCCCAAGGCATTGCCTGTCGAAAACATCATTACATAAACCATGTTAGGATCACACATTGCAATGGACCTTAGGTACATCCCATTGGGCCTTAAATACATCAAATGGGCAGTATCACATGGGCCTTGCATTCATCAAATGGGCCGCATTAATGGGCCTCACCAATGAGCCTTATGTACATTCCAATGGGCCATAACCCATGGGCCTTGAATACATCACAATAGGCCTCAACCCATGGACCCTATTACATCACAATGGCTTCAACCCAAGGGCCTTAAAATACATCAAAACGGCCTAATCACTTGGGCCATATATATATCAAATGGGCCACACTACTTGGGCCCCATGTACATCAACTGGGCCACACCCAAATATAAGTGGTGATGATGAATTCCACCATTAAAATTCCTATGGTCCACCATAAAATATATTTCCCATCTAACCTATTCATAGGTTAACATAGTGATAAATGAAGTGGGAAACAAATATCCACTTAATGGGAAGCTACTATGGCCCTTAGAGATTTTTGAATGGTGGGCGTTATTGACCACTACTTAAAATGGTGGGGTCCACTTGAACTTTAGATCTGCCTCATTCTTTAACTCATGCCATAAAATGATCTTTCAAAATGGATAGATGGATTGGATGCGACACGTACATCATGGTGGGTCCCACTGTCTAAACAGTGGACAGTGGATAAAACACAAAAAAATCATGGTGGGATCCACCGTCCATGGCAGTGGACGGTGTGGAGGGAACACGTACACCATAGTGGGTTCCACCGTCCCGTACTGGGGACGGTGTGAAGAACACATACATCACTGTGGGTCCCACGTGGGGTCCACCATAATGTTTATCTGCCATCCAATCCATCCATAAGGTCACGCAGACCTGGATGAAGAGGAAAAATAAATTTCATCTTGATCCACAACTTCTGTGGCCCAGAAAAGAGCTGTAAAGGCAGCCGCTCAATCTCATTATTTCCTGTGATGTGGGCCACTGGAGTCCTAGATCAGGCTGATTTTTAGAGTGGGTCCACTTCAGGGAGTGGCCCACCCGATGAACGGTGTGGATATCAAATATACATCATGGTGGGGCCCACGACAGGGGCCGTGAGTGCCTGCCTGTCTGCCCGCCGCTGGCGCAGGTGCGCAGGCAGTGCCTGCCGCAACCTGACACAGCAGCAGCGCTGCTTCCTTCCTTTCTTCTTTCTTTTTTCTTTTAAAAAATTTTTTGACAGAAAATTACATGTGGGGCCCGCTACCCGAGAATCCACTCCATCCAGTGGATTCTATGGCTCGAAATGCATAAAACAAGTCTAATATACATTATGTTTGGTGTATAGGTGCAGCAAGGTGGGTCCTAAAAGCTTTGAACGGTAGGAAATAGAGTTTTTTTATGGTATGGCCCGCCTGATTACCGAATCGACCTCATTTTTTGGCTCAATGCCTAAAATGATATGGAGAATGGAATGGATGACATAGATTGAATTTATTCATCAAGGTGGGGCCTGCATGAGCGTCCCACCCCAACAGCTTGGAAAAACTAATATTTATGTTTTTTTCCCAGTAACGTCCAGCGTGACGTTGCACATACACTGAGGTGGGCCATGCTTAGGTGAGCCACACATGATGGATGGTGCGTGTACAACACATTCAAAGTGGGCCCCACACATAAATGGCTTAGATACAATACCTACCTCATGGTGGGGTCCACATCAATGGATGGCATGGATAAAGTCATGCATCAAGTGGGCCACAAGCCATCATACACAAAGGAAAAAGGGAGAGAGAAAGAGAGGAGAGAGAGAGAGAGAGAGAGAGAGAGAGAGAGAGATCGGTGAGGATGGAGGGGCCCCGCCACTATGGGCCCCTCTTACATACAACATACATCAAGGTAGGTCCCACATAGATGGACCCTTAATTAAACAAAACAAATGGAAAACAAGGATCTAAGATCACCCACCACTTTCTTCTTGCACTAAAAGCTTCCTTAGCTCCTTAGCTTGGATTCCAACGGAGGAGATGGGAGATGAGAGGGTGGGAAAGGTGGGCCACACTTGTAGCTCTCTTGGAGGGGAAGGAGCTTGGATGTGTGAGGTGTTTAAGTTGCTTGGGAGAATGGTTTGAAGAGAGAGAGAGAGAGAGAGAGAGAGAGAGAGAGAGAGAGAGAGAGAGAGGTTGCAAAGGGAGATGGGTGATGGATGTGGTGTGATGGATGTAAGAGCACCTTTTTGACTTTTAGGGCAAATGTTGTAAGGGAGGTATGGGTGGTCTAAGAACTTTTTGACTTTGGGGTTGCTTGGGGAAGGGTGAGAAGTGATGGATTGATTGATGGATGATTGATGTGACATGTCATAGAGATTCTCTCAGAATTCATACGTGTGGCGTTTTCCTCGCACCGAACGCTGGCCTACATCTCCTGGTCAGATTATCGCCTCGGCGCGCGAGTCGCGGCACTGGAACCGCGGCGATGGCGCGGTCGCAAAGGTACTAGTCTTAGGTTGAATCGATTCGGGTGGATGGCGTGTGAATCAGGGTCGCGCGTAATGCTGGTTAAGGGTCAAAGGTTACCGAAATTTGACCAGGAAGATCACGAAAGTCTACGGAACAGTACGGTCTAGGGTACGGGTCTTACACCACACCCACTCAACCGGACTAAGTTTGGACCGAGTCCAGATCGAGCTACACGTGGGGCTGGTCAAGTCCAGGTCCCATCTGGTCCAGTAGAAAATACAGAGAGAGAGAGAGAGCACCTTGAGTAGTGATTGGCTGCCGAGTCAACTCGGCCAGAACCGAGTTCAACGTCCATTGCGGGATGTTCGAGCATGTAGGAGAGTGGGAGAGTAAAAAGAAAAAGGGACAAAGAGAAGAAGAAGGAAATGTGAAAAAAAAGAGAGGGAGAAAGAGGAAGGGAGAGGTTTTTCTTGAGTTATGGGTTGACTCGCTGAGTCAGCTGGGTCGAGTCAGCCATGGGGCTGGCCTGGGTTAAGTAAGATGGGTCTGGTTTAACCCAGCCACCATGCTAGACATTGGGTTGGGAAAAAGGAAAAAAATGGGAAGAAGAAGGGATACAAAAAGATAGAAAGAAAGGGAGAAGGGAAGCGTAAGTCAACTCGGTTGGAGCCGAGTTCAGTTGGGCCGAGAAATGCTTAGGCCTGGTCCAGGCCTTGCTAAGGTCGAGTTGGGACAACTCAGCTACGTCGAATCGAGCCACCAGGTCGACTAAGGTAAGTCAACCTTTCTCCTGAAATTTGGTCCACCATTTATTTGTTGTTTCGGTAATTGTTACGATTATTAAACATAATTTGCCATTTGTAGACTATTTACACTGATATTAAACATTATAGGCCTAATTACAATTATTAAATAGTAGTATTTTAATTACCACTCTTAAATGTTACCATTAATAATACATCATAACATTATTATCATGATGATATTGGAGCCATGTTAGTTAATAATAATTATATGTATCGCCAATATCAATGGTGATTTTGTGATTATTAATAACATTAGTATTACACACCAATTATAGATTCAATCCAAAAATCTGAACATAGACCTAAAACTCTAGGATGGAATATTCCTATATCTAGGTGGTCTAAACTGTTGCGCAGCACGCTAACAACGCAGTGAGCCTAGATCCAATCTAAGGCCTCACCCACAAATGATAGACATGAAGAAATATAAACTAGAAATAGATCAAAGCAATCCAAAACAAACCACAAGACAAGATATACGTGGAAAAACCCCAAACTAGGGTAAAAAACTACAGATGCAAAATTCCACTATGAAGAGAAATGAAGATTACAAGGCAATATACTAACCTCTCCCTTGGAAGTACAGAGAAAATCCTTTGCCCGCACCTCAGAATAATTTCCTAAAATTCACCTTAACCTAGAATAGCCCTAGGGACCCCAATTTATAGTTTTGGCAACTTCCCTTTCCGCATCCCAGTTGCGAAAGGACTTGCGACACTAAATCCGCGAAACTCCTTTCGCATCCCAGTTGCGAAAGGACTTGCGACACGAAATCCGCGAAACTCCTTTCGCATCCCAATTGCGAAAGGACTTGTGATACGAAATCCGCGCAACCTCGACTGGTCGTGGGCGGCCCCAGATGTGGATCCACTTCTCAACAATCTCCCACTTGGAGACACATCTCCATAAACTTTTGTCTTCTTCATCCGGAGTGCACCACCTCCCCGTCTTCAAGCCTGAAGACTAATCAAAGCTGAACAGAGCTTCAGCTTCTCCCTTGTGACCGCCTTGGTCAGCATATCCACAGGATTCTCACTTGTATGAATCTTCTCCAGAGCAATCGATCCATCTTTCAGTAACGAACATATGAAGTGATATCTGATGGCAATATGCTTGGTCCTTGAATGAAAGGCTGAATTCTTAGCCAAGTGTATTGCACTCTGACTGTCACTGTACAGCTTGCAATCTGCTTGCTTCTTACCCAACTCTTCCATAAAACCTTGCATCCACACCATCTCCTTGCATGCTTCTGTAGCCGCAACATATTCTGCTTCTGTCGTACTGATAGATACTATCTTTTGTAACTGAGAGACCCAACTGACTGCAGCACTACCCAGAGTAAAAATATAACCTGTAGTGCTTCTTCTGCTGTCGATATCTCCTGCCAAATCTGAATCCACGTAGCCTTGTAACTTGATTTTCGATCCACCATGACACAGCCCTACGTCCTTAGTACCTACCAAGTACCTAAGGATCCACTTCACAGCTTCCCAATGTTCCTTCCCGGGGTTGTTCATGAACCTGCTAACAACTCCCACTGCTTGAACAATGTCTGGCCTCGTGCTCACCATAGCATACATGAGACTCCCAATAGCTGACGCGTATGGGACTTTAGCCATATAGTTCTGTTCCTCCTGCGTCTTTGCACCTTGCTCCTTAGATAGCTTGAAGTGGTTGGCTAATGGAGTGCTAACCGGCTTAGCACCTCCCATATTGAATCGATCAAGTACCTTGGCTATGTACTCTGCCTGTGACAAAACTAATTTCTTGTTTTCCCTGTCACGCTTTATCCTCATGCCAAGGATTTGTTTTGCAGCTCCTAAATCCTTCATGGCAAATTCTCTAGACAATTGTCTTTTGAGATGTGAGATGTCCTCCATGCTTGAGCCAGCCACAAGCATATCATCAACGTACAGAAGAAGGATGATGTATAACGTATCAAACTTCTTCAAGTAACAACAGTGGTCTGCATGACATCTCCTAAAACTGTTTCCCGACATGAAACTATCGAACTTCTTGTACCACTGCCTCGGGGCCTGATTCAGGCCATATAGACTCTTCTTCAGTCTGCACACCTTGTTCTCATTACCTGGTGCCACGTATCCTGTCGGCTGATGCATATATATCTCTTCTTCAAGGTCCCCATGAAGAAAGGCTGTCTTAACATCTAGTTGTTCTAGATGTAAGTCCTCTGAAGCCACTATACTCAAGACCATGTGAATCGTAGACATTTTCACTACCGGTGAAAATATTTCAGTGAAATCGATACCTGCCTTTTGTTGAAACCCTTTCACAACCAATCTAGCCTTGTACCGTTTCGAACCATCGTACTCCTCCTTCAGTCTATAAACCCACTTGTTATGAAGAGCTTTCTTACCCTTGGGTAGAGTGACTAGCTCCCATGTACGATTAGACTCAAGAGAGTCCATCTCATCATCCATGGCCTGCTCCCACTTAACCCGTATATCTGACTGTAACGCCTCTTCAAAACACTCTGGCTCACCATTATCTGTCAGTAGTAGATAATGTAAGGAGGGTGAGTATCGGACCGTGGGTCTCCTCTCCCGAGTAGACCTCCTCACAACTGGTGTATGCAGCTCTGCCTCATCCTGTGGCACTGTAACACCCATGTCTGGTAACTCTTCCAACTCTACGAATTCCTTTTTCTCGACCTTATTTTCCTACACACTGTCCTTATGCATCACTTTTTCATTAAAGATTACGTTCTTGCTTCTGATGATTTTTCTGTTTTCTGCATCCCAGAACCTGTAGCCAAAATCATGTTGCCCATAGCCTATAAACGTGCACCTCCTGGACTTCGCATCCAGCTTGTTTCTGTGCTCTGCATCAATGTGAACATATGAAGTGCAACCGAACACTCTGAGATGTGCAAGGTTCACTTCTTTCCCAGTCCACGCTTCTTCTGGTAGCCCACCATCCAATGGTGCTGAGGGACTTTTATTGATGAGATATGCGGCAGTATTCACAGCATTTACTCAAAAGGTCTTGGGCAACCCTGCATGTAACCTCATGCTCCTGGCACGCTCAAGGATGGTCCTGTTAATGCGCTCAGCCACACCATTCTGCTGTGGTGTCCCTAGAATCGTTTTCTGATGTTTGATTCCATTTGCTGCACAATACTCCTCAAAGCTCTTATCACAATACTCTCCCCCATTGTCAGATCTGAGACACTTTACTGTTTTATCTGTCTCATTTTCTACCATAACTTTCCACTTCTTAAATACATCAAATACATCAGATTTATGTTTTAAGAAGTAGACCCACAGTTTTCTACTAGCATCATCAATAAAGGTAACAAAATAACGTGAGCCACCAAGAGATAATACCTGTGTCGGTCCCCACACATCCGTGTGTACAAGCTCCAACAGATGTGCCTTTGGAGCGCGTCCCGTCTTCTTGAAGCTTACCCTCTTCTGCTTACCATACACGCAGTCCTCGCAGAATTTCAAGTCAATAGACTTCAGCCCTGGTAGCTTTCCTTTTGACAATAGCACTTTCATCCCTTTCTCACTCATATGTCCCAGCCTCTGATGCCATAACTGCCCATTCACTCCAGTTGATGCGACTGCGAGTGAACTATACGATCCTGAAGTCACGTACAAAGTACCTTCCTTTTTGCCTCGAGATAATACCAAGGCACCTTTTGTGATCTTCCAGGAGTCACTGGTGAATGTCGTCACATAACCGGTATCAGCCAACTGTCCCACTGAGATCAGATTACATTTCAAACTCGGTACATGTCTGACATCCTTTAATTTTAAGACCGTTCCGTCTTTTTAATTTACATAAACATCTCCCTTTCCAACAATATTGCACGGCTCATCATCACCCAGGTAGACTCTCCCAAAGTCACCTGACACATAATCACGCAGAACTTCCTTACACGAAGTAGCATGAAATGAAGCACCCGAGTTTATAACCCAAGACTCATTCCTCGCATCAAGAGACAAGATCAACGCCTCTATGTCGCTCTCCTCAGACAGATTCATTGAATCTTTCCCACCTTGAGAGCTTCCTTCTTGTTTCTTGAGCGCCCTGCAATCACGTTTCATGTGCCCCTTCTTGCCGCAATGCCAACACCCGTCTTTGTCTTTCAGTCCTTTGGACTTATTCCTTGACTTAGAACGCCCGTGTTTATTGCCTCATTTGTTCAGCGATCTTCCTCTTCCTTCAACGTTTAGAGCATTCCCTGAATCCCCTGAAGTTCCTGATGCCTTCCTTCTAGATTCTTCGCTGAGAATTAGACCGGCCACATCATCAAATTTCAGCTTTGTCGATCCTGAAGAATTGCTCACATCAATCACCAAACCATCCCAACTGTCTGGCAAACTGGATAAGATCAATAACGCCCTGACCTCATCCTCAAAAGCAATGCCAACGGATTCCAACTGGCTTGTGACTGTATTGAACTCGTTTAGATGTTCAGCCACGCTCCCACCATCTGACATCTTCATGTTGAATAGTTGTTTCATAAGATGAACCTTATTAGATGCTGAGGGTTTTTCATACATGGTGGCTAGGGCTTCCATTAATTCTTTTGTAGTTTTCACATTGGATATATTGAAGGCGACGCTCTTAGACAAAGAGAGTCGGATCGTTCCTAAAGCCTTCCTATCCAGTAAAAACCATTCATCATTTGTCATCTTTTCTGGTTTCTTCTCTTTTCCTCCTAGAGGAACATAGAGGTCCTTTTGATACAGATAATCTTCCATCTGCATCTTGTAGAAGGCAAAGTTTGAACCATCAAACTTCTTAATTCTAGTTTTCCCATCTTCTACCATCGCTCCCAATAGAACTAAACTTGGCTCTGATACCAGTTGTTGCACAGCACGCCAACAACGCAGTGAGCCTAGATCCAATCTAAGGCCTCACCCACAAACGATAGACAGGAAGAAATATAAACTAGAAATAGATCAAAGCAATCCAAAACAAACCACAAAACAAGATATACGTGGAAAAACCCCAAACTAAGGTAAAAAACCATGGATGCAAAATTCCACTATGAGGAGAAACGAAGATTACAAGGCAATATACTAACCTCTCCCTTGGAAGTAGAGAGAAAATCCTTTGCCCACACCTCAGAATAATTTCCTAAAATTCACCTTAACCTAGAATAGCCCTAGGGACCCCAATTTATAGTTTTGGCAACTTCCCTTTCCTCATCCCAGTTGCGAAAGGACTTGCGACACGAAATCCGCGAAACTCCTTTCGCATCCCGGTTACGAAAGGACTTGCGACACGAAATCCGCGAAACTCCTTTCGCATCCCAGTTGCGAAAGGACTTACGACACGAAATCCGCGAAACTCCTTTCGCATCCCAGTTGCGAAAGGACTTACGACACGAAATCCCCGCAACCTCGACTGGTCATGGGCGGCCCCAGATGTGGCTCCACTTCTCAACATAAACTCTATGTCAACACCCTAAACCTAGGTAGTGCATGAGATTTGGATCTTACTGTAGAGTTTCATAATAAGTCATAGTATCTATTATCATGACTAGATTCATTACTTATAGTTATGGTTATTATCATTAGGAAATGGTATCCTTTTTCTTATAAGATTTGTATAATTCTTGTAATATGATTGTTATCATTAGTCATTATCATTTTACTATTGGTAAATATTCTATTTTTATCACCTCTACTATTTAATAGATTATTAGTCATTATAAGGACATTAGATATTGTTGTTACATATATAGTTTAAATATAAAAACCTGCGAACCATCATTTCTAATATTGATGGATTAATACTCCCAACATGAATATTAATTGACCCATCGCATAGTATTAATAGTAATACTAATATTAAAAATGATTTAGGAACCAAATCCTAGAATCTAAGTTTAAGACTAAACCTTAGGAAGAAAACCCTAATTCTACACTAAAACCCTAAAAGATAACCCTAGGCTATAATCTTAAACCCTAGGTAGTGATTAGGACTTGGACCTAGTTGTACAAGTTCATGATTTGTGGTAGGATACAATTCTAAGGGCGCAAACACTTAGCGACACTAGAAGGCGATTCAAAACATAAGGTGATGATTCTTCCCCTTGAGCTTTCCATCTTCTCATTAGCTTAAGTTATAGTTTTTATTTAAATTCATAATTGATATCTCCCTTTATAATTACATGAGTGGATTAACCCTAGGACAAGCCAAAGATTAACACTCCAGATCCAGCGGCCCGCCTATTTACTACTGGAGCAGATGGGTCTATTCACCCCTCTGATTCAATGGTACAGATGGCTCCAGATTAATATCTATGAATTAGATCGTCCCAAGTCTATTAAAAATAACTTGATACTGCCGGCGGATAAGTCTTCAAGTGCGTATTTATAGTTTTAGAACTTGGTGTAGCTGTCACGGGATCTTTCCAACGCAGATGTGCAATTTAGAATTAATCAAGCTGCTTTCCTAGCGTAACTGAGTCTGGCCAATCAATGACCTTTCGTCATAGTACACTAAAGTAACGACATTCAATTTCATCCCCATATACACAAGAGGAGGGTAGCTAAGGAAACAAAGAGTCACCTATAGGACTGGCTACTCGCACGTTGCAATGATTAGATCGAATCAAAGCAATCTGTAGGTAAAAGGTCCCAGCACATGGCTACAATCCACGTCGTAAAGTAGACAATAGTAGGTGAATGTCGGGTCTACAATACGTAGGTCATCCTGCATGAGGTACAACTCATCTCATAACCTCATACTTGGCTATAAATTCAGGCCGTGACATTGATCGCATGATAAATGAATGGTGCGATTATGTTATTCGACTTTATCAGTCTCATCTTTAATCTTAAAAGATTATAGGCGGATACGATTCACTCATATCCTTATCCTTTATTATTCACAGTAAAGAGAAGTTCATACCTCAGTGTACGAACATGACCCCAAATGTACCTCTCTTGTACATTTAAGGTTGATCAACCCGTGCAAGTGGGTGACCGGCCTGCCGACAAAAATAGAAATCCTACATGATTTCAAAGTAAATGTTGATGTTCTACTAACCTAATTTATATTAGTGTTCAATACTGAATAAATGGAATGCGTTATTCATTAATGAAAGATCAAAGGTGCTACAAAACAAGCACATCATCAAGCTTTCCTTAATCCCATTTGTCGACGTGAACCTGAAATATATCTCTAGCTATAGGTTTCGTCATAGGATCAACTATCATCTCCTTAGTAGGAATGTAGCTGAGGATGACTTTCTTATCACTCACTTGATCACAGACGTAATGATACTTGATCTCAATGTACTTAGATTTCTGGTGGAGTTCAGGGTCTTTTGCCAAGTCAATGGCAGAAGTATTATCTATCTTCAGTGATATAGGCTGACGAACACTTGGTACAAGACCCAGACCCAATAGAAATTTGTGAACCCATACGCACTCTTGAACTGCATCACAACATGCAATGTACTCGGCCTCTATAGATGAAAGAGTTGTGGATGTCTGTTTCTTACTCGACCATGAGATAGCTCCTCCTTCGAGTAAGAATATATATCTTGAAGTAGACTTTCACTCACCGGCATTATTACCCCAAGAAGCATCAGAATATCTTTTGATCTTGAGGCTTGTGCCTTTATAACACAACATTAGATCTTTTGTTCCTCTGAGATACAAAATATACGTTTGATGGCTTGTCAATGAGACTGTCCCAGGTTACTCTAATAGCGGTTGACTATGCTAACTGTATAGCAAATATCCGATCTAGTGCAAAGCATAGCACACATTAAGCTCCCTACTGCGCTTGCATAAGGTACTGAGGACATAACCAATTTCTTGACTTCAGTCTGGTGACACGATTTTCTATCTAGCTTGGTAGCTTTATCCATAGGGGTTTCAACAACTTTTGAATTTTTCATCCTGAGTCGCTCTAAGATCTTTTGTATATAGGTGGCTTGAGACAAGCTTAAAAATTTCTTAGGGCGATCCCTGATGATTTTTACCCCAAGAATAAACTTAGCTTCACCGAGGTCTTTCATCTTAAAGTTTAAAAATAGTCAATCTTTAGTCAATATCAACAATTGCATGTCATTACCAGCTGCAGGATATAGTCTACATATAGAAATAGTATCAGAAAAGATTTTTCAGACCGTTTCATGTATACACAATGATCTTCTTCACTCATTGTGAATCCAAAAGTAGTGATGACTAAGTGGAACCTCATGTACCACTGTCTTGAAGATTACTTCAACCCATAGATAGATTTCAACAACTTGCAGACTTTATTTAGATGTTTTTTGTCCATATAACCCTTGGACTGTTGCATGTATATCTCTTCATCCAAGTCACCATTTAATAATACGGTCTTTACATCCATCTAATATAACTCTAAGTATAAACTTGCGACAATGGATAAGATCATCCGGATTGAGGAGAACTTTGCAATAGGTAAAAAGGTCTCCTCGTAATCACTGCCTTCTTTTTGTGTAAAACCTTTAGCAACTAATCGTTCTTTATAATTGTTCACTGTTCCATCTGCCTTTCTTTTTATCTTTAATACCCATTTATTACCTATCGTTTTGCGATTGGAAGACAGATCAACAAGTTCCTAGACTTTATTCTTCTCCATGGAAGCGATCTCTTCGTCCATAACATTCACCCAATCAGCTGAGTTAGAAGATAATAATGTATCCTGATACGAATCAAGTTCATCATCATCAACCACAACGCAAGAGAATGTTTGCCCCTCAATATCAAAGTATCTTTGGGGAATCAATCCTATTTTGTTTCGACGTAACTCAGGAGTCTGCTGAGATGTCCTCCCACTGTCCTGATGAACTATAGGATCATCATCATTTAGATATGTAGAACTCTCACTCTTTTGAGATACATCGGGTATTTCAAAGAGTTCTATTGGAACCTTTTGCTTCATTCGGCTGGGGTATCTATCTTCAACAAAGGTCACGTCCTGGGATTCTATCTCAATTCAATGTCCATGGTCCTCATAAACTAGAATGTAGCCCTTTGAATGCATGAGGTACCTTATGACTACGCATTCAATGGTTTTACTATCAAGTTTACCTCTATGCGGAGTATGCAGCAAAACATATCCCAAAGATCTCCAAGGGTGTAGGTTGGCTAGAGAAGGAATCCTCATAGACCACATCTCATATGGGGTCTTAGGACTTGATTTAGATGAGACTCTCTTAAGGACGTAGATGGCTGATAATAGTGCGTCTCCCCAGAATGTGGTAGAGAGATTGGCTTGTGCCATCATCGATCTAACCATGTCCAATAGTGTCCTATTCCTTCTCTCTACAACACCATTTTGTTGTGGAGTGTAAGCCATTGTGTATTGCCAAACTATGCCAACGTTTTCACAATATGATTTAAACGTTTCAGATGTATACTTGCTACCTCTATCAGATCAAAGGATTTTAATCTTTTTCTTAACCCGATTTTCCACCTCAACTTTATATTTAAGAAACCAATCAAAAGCCTGAGATTTGTGTGAAATGAGATACACATATCCATAGCACGAGTAATCGTTAATGAAATGAGAAAGTATTGACATCCATTTCTAGCATGTACATTGAAGGGTCCACAAATATCTGAATGGATTATCTCTAGTGTGCCCTTAGACCTATCTGCTTTAGGAAATGGTTTCTTCGAAGTCTTCCCGAATACACAATGTTCACAAAATGACAAATCAACTTTGGATAAGGAGTCTAATAGATAAGAACGTACTAGTCTTGTCATACGATCCCTTCTGATGTGACCTAACCTCGCGTGTCATTTTTGAGATTCAGATACTATAGTTTCATTCGATATAGCATATAAATCAAGAAGTGTATTATCACTATCTATGTCCAGAATAAATAAATATGAAATTAAATTTCTCCATGCAAAGATGAGGTAATTTAGTCTTACGCATTCTCGGTGCGTAAAGAGTATCACGGAGGATTATTGTTTGCCCTATGCGCGTACAGAGATGGGAAACACCAATCCCTAGTACGTCTTCAACAGCATTATTTCTCATATACATCTTGTAATTTCCCTCGGCTATAGGTCAGAATTCCTCGAGTCCTCGACGAGACCATGTCACGTGCTTTGTTGCGCCTAAATCCAAAATTCACTCGTTAGATATAGTATAAACGGAAAGGATTTCAGAACAAACGCCTACATATAAAGTGTCTAGTGACTTAGGAATTACCGTCTTTTTATGGGTACACTGCCGAGCATAATGGCCGAAATTTCTGCAGACAAAGCAGAATATATTTGTCTTTTTCTGCTTTTTTTTTTATTCCCCTTCTTGAGATTTGGAGGAGATGCTGTGGACTTTTGTTCTTGGTTATTATTTTTCGTCTTCTTACGAGTTTTAAACCGTTTCTTGTTAGCTTTTTACGGGTCTCTGCTACAAAGGCCTTGGCCGAACCTTGATGAATTTCGTTCATTTCAACCTCACGTACTAAGTGGTCACAAAAGCCTCTGAACATAGTGGTAAAATCAGTATGATTCAGAATTCTTTTGATTGGGGCCCAAGATTCAAGTAAGGAACTGTGCATTGCTATTATCTTTTGATTTTCAATCAATTTACACCCAACATTCCTAAGGGCACCTATCATCTGCTCCATCTTACGGATATGATCTTTAATGGGGCAGCCACCTGACATCCTATACTTCTGGAATTCTAATTTCATTGCCCGAAATTTCACATCTGACTTCTGCGCATAGGCATTTGTCAATACTTCCCAGATTCCCTTAGCGATGTCATGCACTTCATACGTAGGGATGTGTTCTTTGTGCATAGTGTTAATAAGGACATTATGGGCTGAACAATTATATTTACGTCACTTATTGTAGCAGGTCATTGCAGCCCTATGTTCTCCTAAATTTCCGTTTTTAACTAGTATGGGTTCCTCTTGAACCTCATCGAGTGTGTGCGATATGTCGTCCTCATCCAGAAGGCTTCGTACTGCGTGGGACTAGTCTTTATAGTTGTTCCTATTAAAATGTTGTTCTTTCAGCTGTTCAGCGATTAACGCTTTAGTGACCATCTCTATATTGCATAAGTATCATTACTTAGCTATGATCTAAGGTATTGATTCTCATCATCAGCATTTCTACGTGTTATTCAAAATTTCAAAGTATAAAAGTAGTCAACACATTTTAACGAGATCTGAAAGTCCACATATCTGAATGGGCGGTGTAGATCAATCAAGTTCTCTATTTAAGATGAGTTTAATGCTTTTATATGAATAAATTTGTATAACGTGCAACCTTCATTACTTGGTTGCATGCATCATTTGGTGGGAGAGAATAAACTCTCACTCAGGTTATGTACAACCTTTATTTATAAGGAGCATAAGCACTAAGCTTTCTATTTTCAATTGAAAAATGGGCTTATATCTAATCACATCGAGCCAAATTATATCACACATATAAACATCATCATCATAAAAAAAAATGTGCTAAGATATGAAGAGAGTTCCATTTTCACTAGTGATCATGTTCATTAGCGATAGATCTGGTCATCACCGTTAATGATCATTGTGGATGATGGATCCTTTCATCAACATTGATCATCATGGTTGATTATCGTTTCGATCACTAATAATCTCTAGCTCACTAATAATCTCTAGATTACTAATTCTCAAAGTAGATTTTATCTACACCATCCATCCATTTTGCTAGCTTATTATGGGCATAAGCCCAAGATTGAAGTATATCAAAAGCTAGAGTGTCAATACAGGCCTTGCTCGGACTCACTCAGTTCGGCCGAGTCGTGACTTAACTCAAGATCAAATAACTCAGTCTGAGTCACTTCTTATTTAGATAGTAATAACTCTGCCATCTGGACAATCATCCTGTGGGTAGAGATACATAGCCCAGTTCCTTGCAGAATAAGCTTATTCTACTAGTTATTCACATCATCACATGTTGTAAAATAAAATTTTGCACTAAGAAGATAATATGACCCTTATTATTTTTCACTTTGAATTTAGACCACTCACTTTAGGAGGCTCTTTAGTAATTCCAGTGGATCCAAAGGTCATATAGGCTGTTTGAAGTACGGATCGTTACTTCTCCAGCCGATCTCCTATTAATGGAAAGTGTGGGTCCACCTCATTAAATCGGTGGTTTCCATCAGGACAGTTGACCACACTTCCCCCAATTTACCCATCTCCTTAACAAATGAGAGTTTATTTAAATCAATCCAGACCATCAAAATGTGGACACGGCTGTGCATGGGACACATTACAAATACTTAAATGATGAACTTAGCCATAAAAGCTCTTTCTTAACCACCCATTTGATGTTCGTCTGGTCAGACGGTCAGGATGGTCTAATCGATTAGATATTTGAGATATGGCCTATCCACAGCAAGATCCAGGATACGAATCATCTGGATTTACAAAAATAAATGGACAATCAAGATTGATGAATTGGCAATCTCACATGTCAATTAGATGCTTATGGGATGTTACACCCTGATACATATCTCAAGTGGTAGACTGAGTGAAAGATACCTCATTTCAACACTCAGACGTCTTGGTATCGATCCCTAGTGGGGTTTGCTAACAGTGAAGTGTCAACTGACACTGGAGTGTACTAACAAGCTAACCAAAAAAAAAAAAGATGCTTTTATGATGTTGTTGACCGTGTATGAATTTTGAACTTGGACGTATGTATTATAATAGTATGGATTTTAATACATAATCATCCCTACAATTCAGACGGTGAGGGTCACTACAAATCAATGCCACGTACTGTTGATTAGTCTGATCTACCCCTTAGACTTGCCCTACAGTATAATCCTCTCATTCGTAAAATGACCAAACTACCGTTCACACAGTTATATGATGGTATGGTCCAATAATCAATTTGTAAGAATGATCCTGACCATTGATATGAAATGAACCGGTAAAAAGAATTGGTCAAATGGCTTGGATTCAAATTCAAGATTCAAAGTTAGGATCATCAATGCTTCAGTGAAGCATGATAATAAGACTTGGCTTCCATACGGTAGTAATGAGAACATGAACGGTTGAGATCATTCCAAGGATAAGTGGACCACACTATTTGAAAAGGCTCAGATTGCATCTGTAACTGGATTTGGAGGAGTCTTTCCAAAAAAAAAATCTATTCCAACATCCCTGTTATAGGAGAAAGATTTGAAGTATCTCAAATCTATCCTATTGGTGGGCCACATTATTAGAATCAATGGACAACCAATGGTCCCGCAAAAGATATGGGTGTGGCCCATCTTAGTAAGTGGATCACGTGGTTCTCAATAGCTGTCGCCTACTAATCTTCTGGTAATGATGGTACGGTACTTCAATCCAAACTTTCCAAAACATCTACAGTGGATTTCTCAGGAATATTCAACCATTCATTGCTTACGTGTATAGAATAATTCTAAGTTATTCAAATGGTTTGGGCTGACGTGTATTCTTATTATTCAAATTCTTACCGCACCAAGAATTATTCAAATTCTCATAGCATCAGAATTATTCAAATTCTTACGCCGTGTCAGTGGGTACTGTCCACAGCATGCACGTCTAAGAGTCCAAATTCGGTGCATATGTACACATTGACAGTCTCAGTGCATGCACTGATCTGATACATTCAAAAGCAATCCAAAGCAGATTTCTGAAAGGAATTCTCTCCTTTAAAAAAAAAAAGAAAAAAAAAAAGGGCCACTTACTTTTCGTGATGAAAATAATAGATTGGAGATACATCTTTGCGTCGCTCTGATACCACTATTGGGAATCGTAGAAGTGGCCACGGATTGCGATCTAAGGATTAGATCATCCTAATGACAAGCCAAAATAAACATATTACTGTGCACACTATATCTCTCTATATACCTTTGGTATTTCATATGATTGATGCCTTTACGAGAGAAGCTCATTCCTTTACATAGGAAAAGATGGAATATGGATGAGACCAGATTATCTGATCTTCTCCATATCTCCCATCCAAAATCAAATTCAAAATTGAATTTGAAAACTAACTGAAAGGAAGAGGTTAAAACGTGGGACGCACCACTAGTAATTGCTCACCAGTGGGCCCC
>JAJHSJ010000019.1:2931964-3117184 GCA_021015155.1 Magnolia officinalis
AACACACACACCCAACCTTCCACAACAGCCCTAGCCTTCTCCTTTCTCCATTTTCTCAAGTTGGAGCTCTCATACCCCTCCTTGGAGCTCAAAATTGGGTAAGCTACTAACCCATTCCACTTCCTTCTTGTTTCTTCTTCTTCTTCATCTTCCTACCTCTGGGCTCCTTCCACACCCCCTTGGGTTGTTATTTGTGGTGGAGTAAAGAGATCAGCCCTTAAACCCCATTTTGGCAAATTTCCATGGCCCTCCTTGGTGGTGGCCACCATTTTCTCTCTTCCTCCTCCATCCTATCTTCATGGGAAAGAGGAAAACCGCGGCCGATGATGCCGGCCCAAGTAGCCATCCATTCCCGAAGAAAATCCGATGTTGGGGCCGCACAAGCACCGTGCGGGAGTTTAGGTCGAAGCGAGACCTGGATCCTGACCATCCTGCCAGAATTGCTTACCCGATAGGCATGGAATATGGGCGCTTTGCGGGCCCAAAGTTGTGTTTGAAGCTCATGTAGATGAAAGGATGTTCGGGCTACACCCACTGATGGACCGCCTGGTGGACATCGGTTGGAATTTTATGTTTGATGGCCAGTCGCCTGCATGTGAGAACACGTTCGCGCCTTCTATGCTCACATCGTGGACGCATCTGTTGAGCCTCTTCAGTTTACTGTTTCTGTGAGGGGCATTAGACGCACGATTACAGTGGATGAAGTGGCTCGGATCACAAAGCTGCCGCGTGGTCAAGTACACCCCAGTGATAGCTTCTCCAGAAGTGCGCGGGGAAGGGATCGCCGCACGCGATATCTCTGTGGTCGCCGGGTTACTTGGAGGAGAGGAAACAGCATTGCGGCGACAAAAATGGCGGAGGACCTCCGTTTACTCTCCATCATATTTTCACCTACAACGTGTACCCACGGTCGGGTAACCGCACGGAATGTACTCTCGGTTGATGGTAGACTTCTTGTACAAGATGGGACATGGAGACGACATATGCCTGCCCACGTTCATCCTATCTCAGATAGTGAATGTTGTTCGTTCTACCAGGAACGATCTTTCGCTCCCATTTGGCCGTCTGATCTGCAGGATGGCTCGTGATGTGGCTACAGATTGAATATGGAGGATCTTGTACCTGTCCGAATCATAAGTGAAGCGACACTCAGAATATGAAGATCGGCCCTCAACAGCGGCAAGCCCGACTCGACGAATCTGGAGATGAGTCGGATAGTGCCGGCGAGGAGAGTGATGAGGAGGGCGTGATGACATACAGGAAGAAGAACCTGAGGCTCAGGACACCGAGGAGAGTTCACCTCCTATGGCTCAGGAGCATGGTATAGATCGGGATGCTTTCGATGCGCGATTTGCCCGTCTTGAGGAAGGGCAAGCCGCCCTGCAGCAAGAGATTGGTCAAGTTCGAGCCAAGCTTGAAGAGACTGACGCCTATATAAAGAGAAGTTTCAAGAAGATGTCCCGTACGTTGAAGGCCATCCTGTGCTGTGCGCAGGATAAGAATGCTCCTCCTCCACCGCCTACTTCGGATGCTTAGTCATCCATGTGTTGTGTGTTGTTGTTTGTGTTGGTTACCCGCGATAGGCGGTTTATGTTTTCATGTTGTTGATGTAGTAGGTAGTAGCATGTTTTGTATGTTTTCATGTAATGAATGTAATGGCTATCATGTGATTTCTGTCGTGATTCATGTAACTCTGTAGTCCATGTATTATGACAATTTTGAGTAAATGAAAAGCATGTAGCCTCTTTGTATTGATGATGTGTGGAATCTTAAGTGCCTCATGATGTGTGTTGTGCTATATCTCACAAATGATCTACCCTATGTTGTATAGGGCATGCCGCGGCAGTATAACGCGGAGCACGGCACATCTACGTTTGACCGGCTCTATGGACCAGACTCCTTCTGGTAGTGGCGGTCCTACGGACCGTGGATTGGGATCTGATCAGCCTTCTGCTGGTCCTAGTGGTGGACAGCCACCTTACAACGCCCCCCGGTCCGAGAGCAGTATCGGCCGTCATCTGCTGCACAGCATGATTCCCAGGCTGCTCCACCGCCTGATAGATTTGAGAGCAGCTGATGATGATGATGCATCAGCAGCAGATGCAGCAGCAGCAGCAGCAGATACAGCAGCAACAACAACAGCAGATCAGCAGCAGCAGCATCAGGATCTGATGGCCACTATTGCTGAGGCTTGTCCCACGGTGTGGTGCGGCTCCACCTACTACGTCTGCGCATCCTGAGGGGATATTCTGAGCCTCCTGCTCAGTTTGAGGATGCGCCTCTGCCTACACCCGTTGCACCTCCTACTGGAGATGTCGGTACGCGAGGTCTACTCGAGCGATTTCAGCGCTTGAGGCCTCCTTCATTTGCGGGTTCTCACAGACCCGAGGAGGCAGAGTTCTGGCTGGACCGCATCTCCAAGATGCTACGGATGTTACATTGCTCTGAGGCAGAGCAGGTTGAGTTGGCTACCTTTATGTTTGAGAGGGAGGCCAGCTTGTGGTGGGACAGTGTGCTGCGCGGTCGCAGTGGATTTCGTGTGGACCTGGGAGGCTTTCGAGTCTCGGTTCCACGAGAAGTATTACCCGCAGACATATCGACATGAGCGGGAGGACGAGTTTCTGCGCCTCAGGCAGGGAGGCATGACGGTGACGGAGTATGAGCACCGATTTACCGAGTTGGGCCGCTTTGTCCCGACCATCCTCGTCAATGAGCAGATGAGGATGCGACGATTTACTGGAGGCTTGCGACCTGACATACGGTCGAAGCTATGCTGCCACACCATTCCTACTTATGCCGTTGGTCCACATGTCTATGACGGCCGAGCAGGATGTGGACCGTTTGGCCCGATCACGCGGTACTATGGTTGCGAGACCGCGACAGGATACACAGAGCAGGCCTATTTTAGGCAAGAGGCCTCGAGCCGATTCTCCCCCCAGGGCCGCAGCGCCAGTGCTTCCCATGAGACGCCCGTTGGTGACCTGCACGTTTTGCGGGAAACCAGGACACCCTGCCGAGAGCTGCTTCTCGCGCATGAGGGCTAGCGGATTTGCGCCACCGCAGAGATTGGGTCGCCCTTATCCCCAGGCCATTTCATCAGCTCCGCCGCTACAGACCGCTCCTGCACATCCTTCATTCCGACCTCCTGTGCCGTTCTTCAGGCCGCCACAGCGACCCCTGGCTCCTCAGCCGAACCGCCAGCAGCAGGCCCGTGTGCATACCTTGTTGCTGAGGCACCAGAGACGTCGATATCGACACCGACGGCTCTTTGAGGGTACGGCTCATATCCATGGTACTCCCGTTTCTCTACTGGTGGACACTGGATCCACTATCTCTATCATTTCTTGTGGGGCGGTGAAACGCCTATCTTTGCATACTGTTCCCACTAAGGGAACGAGACTCACTACGGCCACCGGGACCTTCTCGGATGTCACACGTTTATGCGAGGGTTGCGCGATAGTTTTGGGTAGCAGCACAGAGCTCGTCGACCTTATTGTTGCTCCGCTATGGCACTACGACGTTATACTTGGCATGGATTGGCTCGCCAAGATGAGGGCGGAGATAGATTGCGATGCTCGGATCGTGACTGCCTATGGACCTGACGGCACAGCTTTCACGTTCTCAGTGCAGGTCAGTTGGCCCTGTCGAGTTGATTGTTATGCTGCATTACTTGTGCCGATTGATGGTCCGACACTGGAGGGTACGCCAGTGGTTAGGAGTTTGTTGGAGTCTTTAAGACTATCCCTGGTTTACCTCCTCGGCGCGAGATTGATTTTACGATTGACCTTACGCCTGGTGCGATGCCCATCTCGTTGCCGACCTATCGTATGCCTCCATGCGAGATGGAGGAGCTGCGGAAACAGATTGACGAACTTGTAGAGAAAGGCTTTATTCGACCTAGTGTGTCTCCTTGGGGAGCACCTGTGTTGTTCGTGAAGAAGAAGGACGGGTCGCTACGGTTGTGTATTGATTACCGTAGGCTGAACCAGGTCACAGTGAAGAACAAGTATCCTCTGCCCAGGATAGATGATCTGTTTGATCAGTTGAGGGGGGCGAAGTATTTCTCGAAGATTGACCTTCAGTCAGGATACCACCAGTTGCGCGTGAGAGAGGAGGACGTGCAGAAGACAGCCTTCAGGACGTGCTTCGGGCACTATGAGTTCTTGGTGATGTCGTTCGGTCTGACGAACGCACCAGCCGTGTTCATGGATCTGATGAACCGGGTATTTCAGCCCTTCCTTTACCGATTTGTCATCGTCTTTATCGATGATATCTTGATATACTCCACGAGTCGAGAGGAGCACGAGGAGCACCTGCGAGCAGTGTCGGGTACGTTGGAGAAGAACCAGTTGTTTGCGCAATACAAGAAGTGTGACTTCTGGCAGGAGGAAGTCAAGTTCCTGGGACATGTTGTGTCCAAGGATGGGATAGCAGTGGACCTTGCTAAGGTAACCGCGGTTCAGGATTGGCAGCAGCCTGAGTCGGTTACTGAGGTGAGGAGTTTCCTTGGCCTGGCTGGGTATTACAGGCGTTTCATTCGAGACTTCTCGAAGATCGCCAGGCCATTGTCGCAGTTGACTCGGAAGGACCTGAAGTTCGCCTGGAATGAGAAGGCGGAAGCAGCTTTTAAGGAGCTGAAGGACAAGTTGACGTCCGCCCCTGTGCTAGTATTGTCAGAGCAAGGGGTGAAGTATACAGTATACACTGACGCGTCTCGCGTTGGTTTGGGTTGTGTGCTGATACAGAAGGATAGGGTGATTTCGTATGCCTCGAGACAATTAAGGAAGCACGAGGAGAATTACCCTACACATGACCTGGAGTTGACAGCTGTCATCTTTGCATTGAAGCTCTGGGGACATTACCTCTACGGTGAGGAGTTCGAGCTTTTCTGTGACCACAAGAGCCTTAAGTACATATTCACACAGCGGGATTTGAATATGAGACAGCGCCGATGGATGGAGACCTTGAAGGACTTCAAGTTCGAGGTTTCCTACCATCCTGGCAAGGCGAACCTTGTGGCAGACGCGTTGAGCCGTAAGAAGGCGATTGCATTTGCGGCACCGCTGATGATAGCGGAGTGGGACATGATGGAGTTTGTGCGCGACTTCGAGCAGAGACTCACAGTCGAGGAGCCTTTTGAGTGTGTTACGCACGTTCGGGTGCGGCCACTTATTGACGACAGGATTGTTGAGGCCCAAAGGGGCGATATACGGCTGTCTGAGCTTTGAGAGCAGGCTAGCGACGCCGTGGATTCCGAGTGGAGAGTTGGTTCTGATGGGGGTTTACGATTCCGTGGCCGCCTATGTGTTCCTGATGTGGCTGACTTGAGACGCGAGCTTCTCGAGTCTGCCCATAACTCGAAGCTTGCGATGCATCCTGGTAGTACGAAGATGTACCAGGATATGAGACGGACTTACTGGTGGGATAATATGAAGGCCCACATCGCCGAGTATGTATCTCGGTGTCTGACGTGCCAGAAGGTCAAGGCAGAACATCGCCGACCTCCTGGACTGCTTCAGCCCATGCCTATAGCGGAGTGGAAGTGGGACTTCATCTCCATGGACTTCATATCAGGGCTGCCGAAGACGAGGAAGGGACACGATTCTATTTGGGTGATTGTGGACCGGTTGACCAAATCGGCCCATTTCCTCCCTATCAGAGTTACGAACTCTGCAGACGAGCTGGCTAGACTGTACATCAGAGAGATCGTCCGTCTGCATGGAGTTCCCTTAGAGATCGTGTCGGACAGAGACACGCGATTCACATCCATCTTCTGGACTCGTATCCAGGAGGCGATGGGTGTGAAGTTGAAGTTCAGTACAGCGTTTCATCCTCAGACTGATGGGCAGACAGAGCGGGTAAATCAGATTCTGGAGGATATGTTGCGAGCATGTGTGTTGGACTTCAAGGACAGCTGGGATGACTGTCTTCCGTACGCAGAGTTCGCCTACAACAACAGCTTCCAGGCGACTATTGGCATGGCGCCATATGAGGCTTTATATGGTCGACCTTGTAGGGCACCGCACTGTTGGGCAGAGGTTGGCGAGCGTAGCCTGATTGGCCTGGAGTTGGTCCAGACGACTACAGAGAAGATTGATATCATCAGGCGTCGATTACTCACAGCGCAGAGCAGACAGAAGAGTTACGCCGATACGAGGCGGCGGCCGCTGGAGTTCGAGGTCGGGGATCATGTGTTCCTTCGAGTTTCCCCTATGAAGGGAGTCCTTCGGTTCGGGAAGAAGGGGAAGCTCACACCGAGGTTTATCGGTCCATTTCAGATACTGGATCGAGTGGGTGATGTGGCGTATCGTCTCGCCTTGCCTACACCGCTTGCTTCTGTACACAACGTATTTCATGTCTCTATGCTGAAGAAGTACGTTCCTGATCCTACGCATATCATCAGATGGGAGCAGGTACAGTTGAGTGAGGATGCTACGTACGAGCTGCGCCCGACGCGTATCCTTGATAGGAAGGAGCAGGTACTGCGTAGCAAGGTCATCCCACTTGTGAAGGTGCTTTGGACACATCATTCCGAGGAGGAAGCTACCTGGGAGACTGAGGCGGAGGTCAGAAAGAACTACCCTCAGATTCTCGAGGACTACGAAAAGGTATAAATTTCGAGGACGAAATTTTTTTGTTTAAGGGAGGTAGATTGTAACGACCTGAAAATTTCCGTACATTGGGCCGAGTACCACCTCGACCAGAAATCACATAGGATTAAATCCTTTAGAAAATTAACAAAGTTAACTAAGTACTAAACTCGGTTAGTCATGAAATCCGTTGGGATCGCTTTAAATACGATCTGCAAGACCCAAAACTTGCAGAAATTGTGACTCTAGGTTACCCTAAAGTCTAGAGCCAAACTCATTACCCGTCTGCTCTCGGGACTGAAACGAAACTTCGTATGAGGTCTAGATCGCACATCGGGAGTCCGATTAACACGAAGCTAAGGAACCAGGACCGCCCCACTGGGCTTGACAATCATCTCAAAAATCAGATGATTCCGATGTCCCACGGCCATTCTTTTCACTCCGGAGCGAGGGAGTGTGAAAAACACTATTTCCATCCAAATGAAAATATCTGGAATAGTGATCTGGCACCTTCCGGTTGCGCGTCAGTATTAAGCAACCTGACCGTCGGAATCAGACCAAATTACACCCTCGGATTAAGAAAAATTTCAGGAACATTTACATGTACTCAGAAATTCTGATCGTGACCCACGGACCGTTGAACTGAAAGTGGTCCGCCACGTGCGATCTGGGAATCCGATCGAGTGGAAAACGTAATCCCACGTGGATCCGCAGATGGTGAGCTTAAGTCTGACGTTTGGCTCAAAGAGGGCCACCAGAACACCCCTTTTGAGCTTGGAAAGTGGCGAATTGCCTACATATGCAGCCACCCTTGAACCTGAGTCTATTTTGGACATGTTCTTGGCTATAAAAGGGGCTTAGAACAGCCCCTCTCACAGCCATACGAATTTGGGTCCAAACCCTTAGAGAGAAAGAGAGAAAAGAGAGAGAAACCTGGAGATCGAAGCCGATCTTCCTCCTGCTGCTTCCACTCCTCCCACGGCCTACACCGCCCTATTCCAGGGGTTTTCCCGGCGGTTTCCATCCCATTTGAAGGTAAGAAACCCTAACCCTAGGTCTGATTTGAGCTTGGTTAGTGGTAGGTTGTGCAAAGGCTAATCGGATATGCTCTTTAGGCTAGGAAACTCCCGTATACGGAAGCTCCAACACCCTTGCTGATTCGTTGAAATTCCAAGGGCTGAGGTGAGGACTTTAAGCGTATAAGTTACGGTTTTCAACGCTTTCAATGTCAGATAATGATAGATTCATGATCTGCATGCAAATGCACATGTACAAAGTGCTTTCTGTTTCCTGTTTCGATTAGCGATAAAGAATATGGAATTTTACATACTCTTGATATACGTAAAAATACCGTATACGTATTTTTGTTGATAAAATGTTTGACATGTTTATTTAATGTTTGATTATGTCATGTGTGGATAAAATGCTAGTTTGGCGAAAGGGATCGCAAAAATACATGTTCATGTGTAAATGTCATGAATGTTGAAATTGCGTATTCTAAAAATCCCGCATACGTGCGGATTTTGGAAATGTAATTGTAATGATTATTTGCTGTATGATTACGATTTACACGGGAAAAATACTCCCGGGGCGAAGGGACAGCCCTAACACGAACTTGGCTAACATACGTCATGTATGTTGGAATAGTATATTCTAGGTGTTTGTGTACGTGCTTGTATGTGTACATGTGTATGTACTAGTGCCCTAGATAGGCGCTGATATGGGATTTCCGACTCCCTTAGAGACATGTAGGATCCCCTCCATGCGGTGGTTCACCGCAACCTTTCACTTGTAATGCGCACACAACTGTATCCCTATGGGGATAGTGTTTTATCACATGCCTTACAACATGCTTTGCAACATGCTTGACTTCATGTTTTACTTCATGCTTTATAACATGCCTGCTAACATGCTTGTATTGCTTGTTTATCATGCTTTACTTCACATGCTAACGATGAAAACTGCTTGGGTTTAGGACTATGTATATAGTCCAAACATTCGGTACCAGACTTGTGATTGTGGCTGAGATTCATGTCGCCACAAAGGACGTGTCTGGCGAACCCGAGTCGTACTTCGGTTGGCGATAGTGGTTGGCCACGCGGAGTGCTTTTGCGCTCCATATCGCTCAACTTGTGGTGCGCTCGAGCTAGTCAGGCTCGCCAACTAAACCGAACTGTACTTATGTGTTCACCCTGTTTGGTAGCTACTGCTTGAACATAGGGTACCAAACTTACCAGTGGTGAACCCCGTTAAACCATGATACCTAGATCCGCTAAGTCGCATGAGCCGGGCATGGTGGTATGGGACACCGTGGTCGAGCTGTCGGCCTACGCTGGGGCCATGTGCCTCCCCGTAGTGACCATTGCGCAACCAACTCGTGAGCCGAATACGGTGGTATGGGACACTGTATTCGAGCTGTCGTTACTTCGGCGAGAGCCGAGTACGGTGAGATCTGTGCTCGTGCTGACGGACGACGAGTCCTCCGTGGTATCATCGAGCACACTCCAAGGGTCTGTGATTGGCCACGAGTCTTTCACAGCAACTAGAGTGTGAGTTGAGCCGAGTACGGTGAGACCTGTACTTGAGCTGACGACTAGTGATTGAGCCGAGTACGGTGAGACCTGTACTCGAGCTGACGGCCAGCAATTGAGCCACGTACGGTGAGATCTGTATCCGCGCTGACGGGTGACGAGCCCTTTGCGATGCCTTCACTAAGCTTCTCAAACTATAATATCGTATGAGAATAACTAGGATTGACGACCCTAAAATGGATCATGTTGGGAATGATACAAGGGAGGTACCTTAGTTTCCCAACACTGCTGATTGAAATGGACTAATAAAAACTTGGTAATCATGAGCATCATCGCACCGCATGTGCTTTGTAGATGTGGCGCACTGAGGGAGTAAGCATTCGCGAACGTAAGATGATGTCGCTTGAGGGTGGTTTGGCAAGGGCATACAGCATCATGTCATATCATTTTTATACTTAACAAGAGTAGTTAGAAATGTTCGATTTGTACTGCTTTATCATTATTGCTTGATTGATTTGATAACATGTTAACTTATGCTTTATTGTTCCACTGAGTTAGCTACTCACTCCCACGTTACGGGACGGTGTTTGCAACACCCACCAGACTCTGTCGCATGTATAGAAGGCGCCTTGGTTCAGGAGCCAGAGCCCGACGTTGATGAGGACCAGGAGGAGTTCTCCTTCATGCAGTACTCTGACGGCTACGCTTAGGCCGGCTGCATCGCGGGATTCTCAGGGCCTCTTTTGAGGATTGTATTTTGGGTTTTGACTTTAAAACAATACATGTATATTGGTGCTCAGTTAATACTCATACTCAGGAGTTCAGAAAATTTTGTTACTTTACATACTTGAATATAAAATTTCAGTCTTCCGCTTGCTTTTATATACAGTTGGACTGGAGTATGAACTACTGTTTTGGTTTAATCTCATTCATGTTTATTGCGCTAACTCAGACAACATTTAACCAGCACTGTGTATGTTGCATAAGTGATGCGTTGGAACTCGGGTGTTGAGTTCATACTCGACCCCCGAATTTCAGGGCGTTACAGGATCACTTCTGTCATTGACTGGGCCTTTTCAAATCCATCTTTGTCGGTAGGCTAAAGTTGTTCCTTCTTCCCCAAAGCATATATTTTATGTCAGATAACTCATTCCGGATTGCGAGATATGGTCGATTTAAGTTCCAATGGTCTAGATCACTTCTGTCGTTGATCGAGCCTTTTCTGATCTATCTTTGGTTGTATTTCAAAAATTCGTCTTGGGCAACCCGGCTTAGTGGGGTTGGTTGGCTAAAGTTGCTCGTTCTACCCCAAAATCATATATTTTACCTCAGATAACACATTTCAGATTGTGAGATACGCTCGATTTAAGGTTCGATGGTTTGAATCACTGCTGTCGTCGATTGGGCCTTTTCAGCTCCATTTTTGGCGGTGGGCTAAAGTAGCTCGTTCTACCCTAAAATCATATATTTTACATCAGGTAACTCATTACAGATTACGAGATATGCCTTATTTAATGTCTGATGGTCTGGATCACTTCTGTCATCAAACGGGCCTTTTCTGATCTATCTTTTGCGGTATGCTAAAGTAGCTCGTTCTACCCCAAAGTCATATATTTTATGTTGATAAAACATTCCGGATTACGAGATACACCTGATTTAAAGTCTGATGGTTTGGATCACTTCTGTCGTCGACCTGGCCGTTTCTGATCCATCTTTGGCGGTAGGCTAAAGTAGCTTGTTCTACCCCATAATCTTATATTTTACATTAGGTAACTCATTCCAGATTGCTAGATACGCCCGATTTATGGTCCAATGGTCTGGATCACTTCTGTCATCGACCGGGCCTTTTTTTATCCTTCTTTAGCGTTATTTCGCAAATCCGGCTTGGGCAACTCAGCCTAGCGGGGTTAGTTGGCTAAAGTAGCTCGTTCTACCCCAATATCATATATTTTATGTCAGATAACTCATTCTGGATTGCAAGATACGTACGATTTAAGGTCCGATGGTCTGGATCAATTCTGTCTCGACAGGGACCTTTTCTGATCCATCTTTAGTGGTATCCTAAAGCAGCTCGTTTTACCCCAAAATTATATATTTTATGTCAGATAACTCATTCCGGATTGCGAGATACTCCTAATTTAAAGTTCGATGGTTTGGATCACTCTGTCATCGACCAGGCCATTTCTGATCCTTCTTTGGCAATAGGCTAAAGTAGCCCATTCTACCCCAAAATCATGTATTTAACGTCAGGTAACTCATTCTGGATTGAAAGATACACCCGATTTAAGGTCCGATGGTCTGGATCACTTCTGTCGTCGACCGTTCCTTTTCTGTTCCATTTTTGGCAGTATTTCACAAATCTAGATTGGGCAACCCAGCTTAGCGGGGTTGGTTGGCTAAAGTAGCTTGTTCGAACCCAAATTCATATAGTTTGTGTCAGATAACTCATTTTGGATTGCAAGATACGCTCAATTTAAGGTCCGATGGTCTGGATACTTCTGTCATCGACAGGGCCTTTTCAGCTCCATCTTTGACAATAGGCTAAAGTAGCTCGTTCTACCCCAAAATCTTATATTTTACGTCATTAAACTCATTCTAGATTGCGAGATATGCCCGATTTAAAGTACGATGGTCTGGATCAATTCTATCATCTACCGGCCGTTTCTGATTCATCTTCGGCGGTACGCAAAAGTTAATTTCTTCTACCCCAAAATCATATATTTTACATCAGATAACTCATTTCGGATTGCGATATATGCCCGATTTAAGGTCTGATGGTCTGGATCACTTCTGTCGTTAACCGTGCCTTCTCTGATCCATCTTTAGCGGTATTTCACAAATCCGGCTTCAGCAAGCTGGCGTAGCGGGGTTGGTTGCCTAAAGTAGCTCGTTCTACCCCAAAATCATATATTTTGGGTCAGATAACTCATTCTAGATTGCGAGATACGTCCGATTTAAGTCCCAATGGTCTGGATCACTTCTATCGTCGACCAGGCCTTTTCAGATCCATCTTTGGCGATAGGCTAAAGTTGCTCGTTCTACCCCTAAATCACATATTTTACGTCAGATAACTCATTCCGGATTACGAGATACGCCCGATTAAGGTCCGATGGTCTGGATCACTTCTATTGTAGACCGGGCTTTTTTCTGATCCATCTTTGGCGGTATTTCACAAATTCGGCATGGAAAACCCAGCATAGCGGGGTTGGTCGGCTAAAGTAACTCGTTCTACACCAAAATTAAATATTTTACATCAGATATCTAATTTCAGATTGCGAGATACGCTAGATTTAAGGTTCGACGGTCAGGATCACTTCAGGTATCGACCGGGCCTTTTTAGCACCATCTTTGGCGGTACCCTAAAATCATATATTTTAAGTCAGGTAACTCATTCTAGATTGCGATAGAGGCCCTATTTAAGGTCTCAATCGCTTTTATCGTCGACCGGGCCTTTTCTGATCCATCTTTGGCGATTTTTCGCAAATCCGGCCTGGGTATACCCACAAAGCCGGGTAGGTTTGCTAAAGTAGCTCGTTCTACCCCCAAAATCATATAATTTACGTCAGATAACTCATTTTAGATTGTGAGATATGCCCGATTTAAGGTCCGATGGTTTGGATCACTTCTATCGTTGATCGGGCCTTTTTAGATACATCTTCGGCGGTAGGCTAAAGTAGCTCGTTCTACCCAAAAATTATAAATTTTGTGTCAGATAACTCTTTCCGGATTGCGAGATACGTCCTATTTAAGGTCCGATGGTCCGGATCAATCCTGTCGTTGACTGGTTCTTTTTTTATCCATCTTTGGTGGTAAGCTAAAGTAGCTCGTTCTACGCCAAAATCATATATTTTACATCAGATAACACATTCTAGATTGCAAGATATGCCCGATTTAAGGTCTAATGGTTTGGATCACTTCTGTTGTTGACCAGGCCTTTTCTGATCCATCTTTGGTGGTAGTTCGCAAATTCGATTTGAGGAACACGGCGTAGCAGAGTTGGTTGCCTAAAGTAGCTCATTCTACCCCAAAATCTTATATTTTACGTCAAATAAGTCATTCCGGATTGCGAGATATGCCCGATTTAAAGTTCGATGGTGTGGATCATTTCCTGTCACGCCCCAAACCCGGAACTCGGATTCACAGGAATCCCGATCGCCGAATTCGGTGCCGACAGCCTCCATAGTACCCCATTCTCGGCTCCTAGCGTCCATACGCTAGATTCTGATCCTGGGATCCTACAAGGAGGATTTTTGTTTTTGTACATTTAACTCATAATAAGCATAACCACAAGATTACCCAATTGACAAAGGCAACATCATCATCACACATCCACTAATATAATCATTTGAGTACAATGCTGAAAGAAAAATACATCAATCGACAATCAAGCTCTAAAAGACCGCTGCACGCTCCAAGCTCAACACTGCTGCAACCTAACATCACCTGCATGCATCTATCGTGCATAAGCTTATAGAAAGCTTAGAGGGTGGTGTAAGTGTGTGTACAAGGTGAGTGTCAAGTATTTAACGCAATGTCATATCATACAATATCGAAATAGACGCAAGGTCATGAATTATCAAAGTAAGCACCTATATTGACAAGATCAAGAATTATTAGAGTAAACAGAAATACTGATAAGATCATAAATCATATGATAACGGAGTGAGCGGAAAGAATGACAATTCCATGAGTAATCAAGTAATATCAAAATACGCAATACAGATCAACTATACAAATAAGGAACAATATCATAAAGAGTCAAATATCAGATGTTGTATCTAAACCATATAAATGCAGAGACACAAGTAACCCAAAATGTTATATGCCGCGGATGTAATGCAATATGCGGTGCGAATGGAATGACTATGCCAGAGTGTGAAGTCGGGATGATAGTACGTAGTATCGCAGGCTATGGGGTCCATCACAAGGGACTTCTATCCAAACCGTCCCATACCTAAATTTGGATAGTCAGACTCATTGTGGTAAACTCCTGATCTCAGGTTATTCGCGCGCCCCAACCGAAATCCTAGCCATTGCGAAGGTACACATAACAAATAGTTGCGCACCACCAGCACGAGTGGATAGTGAATGAATGAGCATGCAACTCCTACTCGATAAGTCCACATATCAGTACGGTTCCTCTCTAGGATCATCACCGGGGTTTAGTACACTCCAAATGGCACTGTCACTCTCCTGCAGCACAGTCCAAGTGAGCGTAAGAAACCACACTATCCGCCTGGCCAATAGTCTGCCAATACCTATCCGGCACGTTGATAGCGGACCCATTCCTCGAGCTGGTCAGACTCAGCCTAGCAATGCCCCCTACGCTCGGGCGGGTAAGGCCACACCCCCTCCCAACCGACCATGACACAGTGGGAGACGCGGCCTCCTAGTATTCGGCACTCGGGTGCTCATGTATCCACTCGGTCCCGACGTTGGGGTGTCTCCTGGTCACGGAGGTTTAGGGATTTTCACCCAGGGACATCTATGGCGCCCGTATGCTAGAACTAAATATTTCCGGCGTCCCATTTGGCTATCCACGATATGCCTGTGGAGGCTACGGTCCTGATGTCGCTAGAGCATATAGTAATCACAGCACACAATACAAGATGCATGAGTCATACAATCCAGCCATGCATCAATCCTGCGCATACCATGCACTTATGTGAGATGACCTCCGCCTATCAGGGAGTCTCATAACAACACGCTCAATGACATATGCAATGATTAACCACATCTCATAAGAAACATGCATATGATGCGTATGGGCATGTATTATGATGTTATGCTGTCACATACTCATAATCGGTATTAATAACTAGCATCAACAATCGACCTCGATAATGTGGACATTTAACCCACATTGCCCCGAGGAATGGTCACATAGAGCCAAACATATAATGGGCCCACAGCCTCACACAAAGGCCTAATATACAACACGATAGGCCTTACTCAAGGGCTACATATACACAACGGGTGGACCCTACTCATGAGCCTCAAATACATGACATGCGGGCCCTGCACATGGGTCTCGAATAAATCAAATGGGTCATGCATCATAGGCCTAATACATATCACAATAAGCCTTGCCCATAGGCCACAAATACATCACAATGAGCCTTAACTATGGGACGCATATACATCATATAGGTCTCGACAATCGGTCTTGGCCTCGACAATCAAAATTGACACTCGGAATCGCCCTCAATACTCGGTCTCAACAATCAAAATCGGCCTATACAATCAGCTTCGACAAATCGAAAATCGGCAATCGGCCACGATCGGTAATCGGTCAATTGGCCACGACAAGCAGAATCGGCATTCAGCCACGATCAATAATCAGTCACAATAATCGGCCTCGATCGGTAATCGGTCACGTCAATCAGAATCGATCGATAATCAAAGTCGGCAAATCGGTCATGACAATTGGAGTCGGAATCGTCAATCGAAATTGGCCTCGACCGTGGTTATATCAAATCCAATAGTGTAAAACCATCCGTCTATGGTGAATGAGGCTCACTAATTAGGGTTAACTTACTAAGAGAATGATGAGAATGGGTCTAACAAGACCTAAGGGAAGATCACAATGTGGACATTAAACCGTTATTGCTCATCAATGTGGTAATTTAACCAACATTATTCCCAAGGAGTAGCCCACATAAAGCCAAATGTACAGTGGGCCCACGGCCTCACAGAAGGGACATATATATCACAATGGGCCTCACCCATGGGCCTCGAACACATCACAATGGGTCACAACCCATGGGCTTCAAACACACAATAGGTGGGCCCTACACATGGGCCTAATACAATCAAGTGGGCCTCAAATATATCTCAATTGGTCTCAACTCGTAGGCCCTAAATACATCTCAATGGGCCTCGACCCATGGCCCCAAATATATCACAATGGGCCTCAAATCATACACATCAAATGAGTTGCATCAATGGGTGGCACTAATATATTAAGGTAGGCCTCAGGGATGGGTCATAAATATATCAAGGTGGGCCTGACAAATGGGCCATAAAATACATTAAGGTGGGCCTAATCACATGGGCCTCATATAAATCAAAGTGAGCCTCAACAACGGCCACAAATACATCATAATGGGCCTCATATCTGCGTCGCATAAACATCAATATGGGTCGTGTCAATGGGCCACACCAACAGACCTCATATACATCGAATGGACCGGATCAATGGGCATAATACCTCACAATAGGCCACGACCCATGGGCCGCAGATACGCAGTAGGTGGGCCCTACACATGGGCCTCAAACACAAGGCAGGTGGGCTTCATCACATGGGTCTCAAATACATCATGACAGACCCCATGGATGGGCCGCACCAATGGGCCCCTAATACATCATTTTGGGCCTCACATATGGGCCTCAGTGGGCGGGCCACAAATACATTAAGATGGGCCTTATAAATATCAAGGTGGGCCTCAACAAATGGCCGTAAGTACATCAATATATATATATATCATCTCAAAAGATCAACTAGACCGCACCCCAAACAACAGTGGTAACAATGATTTTCCATCATTAAAATCCTTAGGGCCCACCATAACATTTATTTTCCATCCAATCTAATTATAAGTCACCCAGATTTGGTTGGGAGGAAAAACATATATCAAGTTAATCCAAAATGGCTGTGGTCCAAACAGGACTTCAATGGTAAGTGTTCATCTCACCACTATTTTTCTGTGGTGTGGTCCACCTGATAAATCTACCTCATTTTTTGAACTCAAGCTTTAAAATGAGCTTACAAGTGGTTAGATGACTTGGATGCAACACATACATCATGGTGGGTCCCATAAGAATGGACGGTATGGAGAGAACACATATATCATACGTGGGTCCCACAGACCTTGCTGATGTCAATAGCAGTGAGACCCACCGTCCGTACAGAATGGGTGGACGGCACGTATACAACACATACAGCGTGGTGGGTTCCACCGTCTGCCTGACGGTGTGAATAAAACACACACACCATGCTGGGTCCACCGTCCACGGCAATGGACGGTGTGAATAAGACACATACATCACTGTGGGTCCCATGTGGGCCCACCATAATGTCCATTTTTATCCAATTTGCTCATGAGATCATGTGGACATGGGTCCACTATAATATTTATTTATCATCCAACCTGTTGTTGAGGTCACATGGACCAGGGCCTACAGTAATGTTTGCTAGCCACCCAACCTATTTATAAGGTCACTCGGACCAAGGGGAGGCCCATTGGAATGTTTATTTGTCACCCAAACTGTTTATAAGGTTACGTGGGCCAGGGGCCCACGGTAATGTTTATTTGCAATCCAACTTATTCATAAGGTCACGTGGACCTTGGGTAGGGCCCACTGGAATGTGGTTCACAAATCCAGTCCACCCATTATGTGTGTCTCACCTGGCTGACCGTTCAGACCAAGTTTCAGCCGCATCTAAATTTCAGGTAGGCCCCACTAAGTGATTTTTTATGTTTAGGCATGTCTTTACATGATTTGAGATGGTATGGCCCGCTTGAGTTCCGTATACGGCTGATTTTTGGGATATCCCATAATTTAAAGGGTACACCGAAAATGCACGGTGTTGATGTTCGAAACGCATCAAGGTGGGGCCCAAAGCTGGGCCGTGAGGCCCAGCCCGTCCGCCCACAACGTCAACCGCAAGACGCTGCCTGTGTCGTCCTCCGCTAGTAGCAGCAGTAGCAGACGCTACTGCTGTTTGCTTTATTTTTTTTTAATTCAAGAATTTTCACGGTTTTTCCCATGTGCGGTCCGTATCTGAAAAATCCAACCCTACCATTAGATTCTACGGCCCCTGATTGATGAAATGAGACCAATATGCGTGGTATTTTTTGCATATAGAAACGTCCGGGTGGTTTTGACGTTAAGGCCACTGTTTTCTACACTATGGCCTGCTCGATGATCAGATGGGTCTCATTTTTCGGCTCAACGCCTAAAATGAGCTGAGAAGGAGATTAGACGGCGAAGTGGGGCTTGTATAGGTGGCCCACCCAAAAGCCTTAACTTTAAGTTTTTTATTAATTTTTTTTATACACCCATCTGTTCACACTCCACTGCACGTCCAGCGTCCAGGGACGCTGGACGGACGACGTGGGTATATGTATCATCAAGGTGGGTCCCACATATAAGGACCATGGCTGGTGGGTCCCACGTGGACGTGGTCCACTTGATCAATCTAATGCTTTGATGTTAATGCTTTTCCATCCTCATTTAGGTGAGGCCCACATGGTTTGGACTGTTGGATAAGCCATACATCAAGTGGGGTACATCCGGGTGGGCCACACGACCATTTCATCACACCAAAATAATGAAAGAGAGGGAGAAAGAAGCACCCACTTCTAGATCTTGATCTCCTCCTTCCGCCAAAGCATGCTAGAGCTCCAATGGATGGACTTCAACGGTGGAGATGTTCTTAGGATGGTGGAGATAGGAGATGGAAGTGGGCCACACATGGTTTCTCATGGGAGACATGGACGTGGGTTGCTCCATGGAGGGATTGCTTGGAAGAAATGAGAGAAAATGAAAGAGAGAGAGAGAGAGAGAGAGAGAGAGAGAGATGATGGGAGAGGAGTGATGGGAGAGAGATGGTGAGGTGAGGAGAAAGTTGACTTTAGGTAAGGGTGATGTAAGAGGGGGATGGGTGCTTGTACTTGACTTGATGGGATGGAGTACTTAACTTATGACATGATTGATGGGACATTCTCTTGGGATTGCAAAGCACGACATTTTCCTCGAACTGAACGCGGCCCACATCTCCTGGCCCGGCTATCGCCTCGGCGCGCGAGACGCAGCATCGGAACCGCGGCGATGGCACGATCGCATTGGTATAAGTCTCGGGTCAAGCCGACTCAGACTGACAGGATCTCTCTCAAGATCACGCGTAGACGCCAGTTACAGATCCCGAGTCACCGAAATTCGACCGGAATGACAGCGAAAGCCTATGGAACGGTACGGGCTAGGATGCGGGTCTTACACTTCCATCATCGACCGGTCCATTACTGATCCAACTTTGACGATAGCCTAAAGTAGGTCATTCTACCCCAAATTCATATATTTAACGTCAGGTAACTCATTCTAGATAGCAAGATACGCCCGATTTAAGGTCCGATGGTCTGGATTACTTCTGTCATCGACCGAGCCTTTTCTGTTCCATTTTTTGTTGTATTTCACAAATCCAGATTGGGTAACCAGGCTTAGCGAGGTTGGTTGGCTAAAGTAGCTCGTTCTACCCCAAATTCATATAGTTTACATCAGATAACACATTTCGGATTGCGAGATACGCTCGATTTAAGGTCCGATGCTCTAGATCACTTCTACCATTGACAAGGCCTTTTCAGCTCCATCTTTAGCGATAGGCTAAAGTAGCTCGTTCTACCCCAAAATTATATATTTTTCGTCATGTAACTCATTCTAGATTGTGAGATATGCCCGATTTAAAGTACGATGGTCTGGATAACTTCTGTCATCGACCGGCCGTTTCTAATTCATCTTTGGCAGTAGGCAAAAGTAGCTCGTTGTACCCCAAAATCATATATTTTGCGTCAGATAACTCATTCTGGATTGCGAGATACGCTCGATTTAAGGTCCGATGGTCTGGATCACTTCTGTCGTCGACCAGGCCTTCTCTAATCCATCTTTGCCAGTATTTCCAAATTTGTCTTGGGCAAGCCAGCGTAGCGGGGTTGGTTGCCTAAAGTAGCTCATTCTACACCAAAATCATATATTTTTCGTCATTTAACTCATTCCAGATTCCGAGATACACCCGATTTAAGGTCCGATGGTCTGGATCACTTCTGTCGTCAACCGGGGCTTTTCATATCCAACTTTGGCGGTAGGCTAAAGTAGCTTGTTCTAACCCAAAATCATATATTTTACATCAGATAAGTCATTCCGGATTGTGATATACGCCCGATATAAGCTCCGATGGTCTGGATCACTTCTGTCGTCGACCGGGCCTTTTCTGATACAAATTTGGCAGTATTTTCGCAAATCCGGCTTCGGTAACCCGGCGTAGCGGGGTTGGTTGCCTAAAGTAGGTCGTTCTACCCAAAAATCTTATATTTTACTCCAGATAACTCATTCCAGATTGCGAGATACGCCCGATTTAAGGTCCGATGGTCTGGATCACTTCTGTCGTCGACTGGGCCATTTCTGATCCATCTTTGGCGGTAGGCTAAAGTAGCTCGTTCTACCCCAAAACATATATTTTAGGTCAGATAACCCATTTCGGATTGCGAGATCACCCAATTTGAGTTCCAATGGTCTGGATCACTTCTGTTGGAGACTGGGCCTTTTCTAATCCATCTTTGGCGGTAGGATAAAGAAGCTCGATCTATCCAAAAATCATATAATTTACGTAAGATACCACATTCCGGAATGCGAGATATGCCCGAGTTAAAGTCCTATGGTCTAGATCACTTTTGTCGTCGACTGGGCCGTTTCTGATCCATCTTTGGCATAGCCTAAAGTAGCTCGTTCTACCCCTAAATCATATATTTTACGTCAGATAACTCATTCCGGATTGCAAGAAACTCCCGATTTAAGGTTTGATGGTCTGGATCACTTCTGTCATCAACCGGGCCTTTTCTGAACCATCTTTGACGGTATTTCACAAATCCGGCATGGATAACCTAAAGTACCTGGGTTGGTCGGCTAAAGTAGCTCGTTCTACCCCAAAATTATATTTTTTTTTACATGAGATATCTAATTTCGGATTGCGAGATACGCTAGATTTAAGGTCCGACGGTCTGGATCACTTCAGGTATCGACCGGGCCTTTTTAGCTCCATCTTTGGCGGTACCCTAAATTCATATATTTTACGTCAGGTAACTCATTCCAGATTGCGATAGAGGCCCTATTTAAGGTCTCGATCACTTCTGTCATCGACCAGGCCTTTTTTTATCCATTTTTGGTGGTATTTCGCAAATTCGGTGTGGGTAACTCCACAAAGTCAGGTAGGTTGGCTAAAGTAGCTCGTTCTATCCCAAAATCATATATTTTATGTCAGATAACTCATTCTGGATTGTGAGATATGCCCGATTTAAGGTCCGATGGTCTAGATCACTTCTGTCATCTACCGGGCCTTTTGAGATACATTTCAGTGGTAGGCTAGAGTACCTCGTTCTACCCCAAAATCATATATTTTACGTCAGATAACTCGATTTAAGGTCCGATGGTCTGGATCAATTCTGTCGTCGACTGGTTCCTTTCTGATCCATCTTTGGCAGTAGGCTAAAGTAGCTCGTTCTACCCCAAAATCATATATTTTACATCAGATAATACATTTCAAATTGCGAGATACGGCCGATTTAAGGTCTGATGGTTTGGATCACTTCTGTTGTCGACCGGGCCTTTTCTGACATCATCGGCGGTAGTTCACAAATTCGCTTTAAGAAAGACGGTGTAACAGGGTTGGTTGCCTAAAGTAGCTCGTTCTACCCCAAAATCTTATATTTTACATCAGATAACTCATTCCGGGTTTGGATCACTTCTGTCGTCGATCGGTCCATTTCTGATCCATCTTTGGCGATAGGCTAATGTAGCTCGTTCTACACCAAAAACATATATTTTAGGTCAGATAACCCATTCCAGATTGGGAGATACACCCGATTTAAGTTCCGATGGTCTGGATCACTTCTATCACCGACCGGGCCTTTTCTGATCCATCTTTGGCGGTAGGATAAAGAAGCTAGATATACCCCAAAATCATATTTTACATCAGATAGCACATTCCAGATTACGCGATATGCACGAGTTAAAGTCCGATGGTCTAGATCACTTCTGTCGTCGACCGGGCCGTTTCTGATCCATGTTTGGCGTTAGGTCGAAGTAGCTTGTTCTGACCTAAAATCATATATTTTACGTTAGGTAACTCATTCCGGATTGCGAGATACGCCCGATTTAAGGTCTGATGGTCTGGATCACTTCTCTAATCGACCAAGCCTTTTCTGATCCATCTTTGGCAATATTTCACAAATCTGGCTTGGGTAACCCGGCGTAGCGGGGTTGGTTGGCAAAAGTAACTTGTTCTACCCTAAAATCATATATTTTAAGTTAGATAACTCATTCTGGATTGCGAGATATGCCTGATTTAAGGTACGATGGTCTGGATCACTTCTATCGTCAACCGGGCCTTTTTAGATCCATCTTTGGCGATAAGCTAAAGTAGCTCGTTCTACCCCTAACTCATATATTTTACGTCAGATAACTCGTTCCAGATTGCGAGATACACCCGATTTAAGGTTCGATGGTCTGGATCACTTCTGTCGTCGACTGGTTCCTTTATGATCCATCTTTTATGGTCGGCTAAAGTAGCTCGTGGCTAAAGTAGCTCGTTCTACACCAAAATCATATATTTTACATCAGATAACACATTCTGGATTGCGAGATACGACCGATTTAAGGTCCGATGGTCTGGATCAAGTATGTCGTCGACCGGGGCTTTGCAGATCCATCTTTGGCGATAGGCTAAAGTTGCTCGTTCTACCCTAAAATCATATATTTTACATTAGATAACTCATTCTGGATTGTGTGATACGCCCGATTTAAAGTCCGACGGTCTGGATCACTTCTGTCATCGACCGGGCCGTTTCTGATCCATCTTTGGCGGTAGGGTAAAGTAGCTCGTTCTACCCTAAAATCATATATTTTACGTCATGTAACTCATTTCAGATTGTGAGATATGCCCGATTTAAGGTCCGATGGTCTGGATAACCTCTGTCGTTGACCGAGCTTTTTCTGATCCATCTTTGGTGGTAGACTAAAGTAGCTCGTTCTATCCCAAAATCATTTATTTTAGGTCAGATAACTCAATCTGGATTGCGAGATAAGCCCAATTAAATGTTCGATGGTCTGGAACACTTCTGTCATCGACCGGACCTTTTCTGATCCATCATTGGCGGTAGGCTAAAGTAGTTTGTTCTATGGTAAAATCATATATTTTACGTTAGATAACTCATTCTGAATTTCGAGATACGCCTAATTTAAAGTTCGATGGTCTAGATCACTTCAGTTTTCGACCAGGCGGTTTCAGATCCATCTTTGGCGGTAGGATAAAGTAGCTCGTTGTACCCCAAAATCATATATTTTACGGTAGATAACTCCTAGATTGCGAGATCGCCCTATTTAAGGTCCGATGGTGTGGATCACTTTTGTCGTTGACTGGTCCCTTTCTGATTCATCTTTGGTGGTGGGCTAAAGTATCTCGTTCTACCCAAAATCATATATTTTACGTCTGGTAACTCATTTCAGATTGCGAGATACGCCCGATTTAAGGTCCGATGGTCTGGATCACTTCTGTCGTCGACCGGGCCTTTTCTGATCCATCTTTCACTGTAATTCACAAATTCGGGTAAGGAAACACGGCAAAGCAGGGTTGGTTGCCTAAAGTAGCTCATTCTACCCCCAAAATCTTATATTTTACGTTAGATAACTCATTCCGGATGCAAGATATGCCCGATTTAAGGTCCGATGGTCTAGATCACTTCTGTCGTCAACCGGACCATTTCTGATCCATCTTTGGCGGTAGGCTAAAGTAGCTCGTTCTACACCAAAAATATATATTTTTTGTCAGATAACCCATTTCGGATAGCGAGATACACCTGATTTAAGTTCAGATGGTCTGGATCACTTCTGTCGCCGACCTGGCCTTTTCTGATCCATCTTGGGCGGAAGGATAAAGAAGCTCGATCTACACCAAAATCATATATTTTACATCAGATACCACATTCCGGATTACGAGATATGCCCGAGTTAAAGTTCGATGGTCTGGATCATTTCTGTCGTCGACCGAGCCATTTCTTATCCATCTTTGGAGTTAGGCCGAAGTAGCTCGTTCTGACCTAAAATCATATATTTTACGTTAGGTAACTCATTCTGGATTGCGAGATATGCCCGATTTAAGGTCCGATGGTCTGGATCACTTCTGTCATTGACCTGGCCTTTTCTGATCCATCTTTGGCGATATTTCGAAAATCTGGCTTGGGTAACCCGGTGTGGTGGGATTGGTATGCTAAAGTAGCTCGTTCTACCCCAAAATCATATATTTTAGGTCAGATAACTCATTTCGGATCGTGAGATACGCCCAATTTAAGGCCCGATGGTCTGGATCACTTCTGTCGTTGACCGGGCCTTTTCAGATCCATCTTTGGCGATAGGCTAAAGTAGCTCGTTCTACCCCTAACTCATATATTTTACGTCAGATAACTCATTCCATATTGTGAGCTATGCCCGATTTAGGGTTCGATGGTCTGGATCACTTCTGTCATCGACCGGGCCTTGTCTGATCCATCGTTGGCGGTATTTCGCAAATCCGGCGTGGAAAACCCGGCACAGCGATGTTGGTCGGCTAAAGTAGCTCGTTCTACCCCAAAATTACATATATTACATTAGACAACTCATTTCGGATTGTGAAATATGCTAGATTTAAGGTCCGACGGTTTGGATCACTTTTGTCGTCGACTGGTCCTTTTCAGCTCCATCGTTGGCGGTACCCTAAAATCATATATTTTACGTCAGGTAAGTCATTCCGGATAGCGATAGAGACCGTATTTAAGGTCTGATGGTCTCCATCACTTCTGTAGTCGACCTTGCCTTTTTTTATCAATCTTTGGCGGTATTTCATAAATTCGGCGTGGGTAACCCCACAAAGCCGGGTTGGTTGGCTAAAGTAGCTCGTTCTACCCCAAAATCAGGTATTTTACGTCAGATAACTCATTTTAGATTACGAGATATGCTCGAATTAAGGTACGATGGTCTAAATCACTTCTGTCGTGGACCGGGGCATTTTAAATACATCTTCGGCGCTGTGATAAAGTAGCTCGTTCTACCCTGAAATCATATATTTGATGTCAGATAACTCATTGCAAATTGCGAGATACACCTGATTTAAGGCCCGATGGTCAAGTTCACTTCTGTCGTCGACTAGGCCGTTTCTTATCCATCTTTGGTGGTGGGCTAAAGTAGTTTGTTCTACCCCACAATCATATATTTTACGTCAAATCACTCATTCTAGATTGCGAGATACGCCCGATTTAAGGTGCGATGGTCTGGATAACTTCTGTCGCCGACTGGTTCCTTTATGATCCATCTTTGGCGGTAGGCTAAAGTAGCTCGTTCTACCCCAAAATCATATATTTTACATCCGATAACACATTCCGGATTGCGAGATACGCTCGATTTAAGGTCTGATGGTTTGGATCACTTTTGTCATCGTCCGGGCCTTTCCTGATCCATCTTTGGCAGTAGGATAAAGTAGCTCGTTATACCCCAAAATCATATAATTTACTGCAGATGACTCCATCTACATTGCGAGATATGCTTGATTTAAGGTCCGATGGTGTGGACCTATTTTGTCGTCGATTGGTCCCTTTTTTATCCATCTTTAGCAGTAGGCTAAAGTAGCTCTTTCTACCCCATAATCATATATTTCACGTCAGATAACTCATTCCGGATTGCGAGATACACGCGATTTAAGGTCCGATGGTCTACATCAATTCTGTCGTCGACCGGGCCTTTGCATATCCATCTTTGGTGGAAGGCTAAAGTATCTCGTTCTACCCCAAAATCATATATTTTACGTCAGATAACTCATTCCGGATTGCGTGATACGCCCGATTTAGAGTCTGACGGTCTAGATCACTTCTGTTGTCGACCGGGCCGTTTCTGATCCATCTTTGGCGGTAGGCTAAAGTAGATTGTTCTACCCCAAAATCATATATTTTACATCATATAACTCATTCCGGATTGCGAGATACACCTGATTTATGGCCTGATGGTCTGAATCAATTCTGTTGTCGACCGAGCCTTTTTAGATCCATCTTTGGCGGTAGGCTAAAGTAGTTGGTTCTACCCCAAAATCATATATTTTACGCCAGATAACTCATTCCGGATTACAAGATACGCCTGATTTAAAGTCTGATAGTCTGGATAACTTTTGCCCTCGATCGGGCCATTTCTGATCAATCTTTACCAGTAGGCTAAACTAGCTCGTTCTATGCTAAAATCATATATTTTACGTCAGGTAACTCATTCCGTATTATAAGATACGCCCTATTTAAGGTCCAATGGTCTAGATCACTTCTGTCACCGACCGGGCCTTTTTTATCTATCTTTGGCAATATTTTCCAAATCCGGCATGGGCAACCCGACATAGCCGGTTGGTTGGATAAATTAGCTGGTTCTACCCCAAAAATATATATTTTAGGTCAGCTAAGATTTAAGGTCCGATGGTCTGGATCACTTCTGTCACCGACAGGGCCTTTTCTGATCCATCTTTGGCGGTAGGCTAAAGAAGCCTGTTCTACCCCCAAATGATATATTTTACGTCAAATAACACATTCCGGATTGCAAGATATGATCGATTTAAAGTCCGATGGTCTCAATCACTTTTATCGTCGACCGGGCCTTTTCAGATCCATCTTTGGCGGTAGGGTAAAGTAGCATGTTTTACCCAAAATCATATATTTTACGTCATGTTACTCCTTCCAGATTGCGAGATACGTCCGATTTAAGGTCCGATGGTCTGCATCACTTCTATTGTTGACTGAGCCTCTTATGATCCATCTTTCGCGATAGGTTAAAGTAGCTCGTTCTACCCCAAAATCATATATTTTACGTCAGATAACTCATTCCGGACTACGAGATAAGCCCAATTTAATGTACGATGGTCTGGAACACTTTTGTCATCGACCGGGCCTTTTTTGATCCATCATTGGCGGTAGGCTAAAATAGCTCGCTCTACGCCAAAATGATATAACTCATTCCGGATTGCGAGATATGCTCGAATGAAAGTCCGATGGTCTGGATCACTTCTATCGTCAACCGGGCCATTTCTGATCCATCTTTCGCGGTAGGCTAAAGTAGCTCATTCTACCCCCAAAATCATATATTTTAGGTCAGGTAACTCATTCCGGATTGCGAGATACGCCCGATTTAAGGTCTGATGGTCTGGATCACTTCTGTTGTCGACCGGGCCTTTTCTAATCCATCTTTGGCAGTAGTTCGCAAATCCATGCTGGGAAAAATACGTAGCAGGGTTGGTTGCCTAATGTAACTCGTTCTATCCTAAACTAATATATTTTACGTCAGATAACTTATTCCGGATTGCGAGAGATGCAAGATTTAAGGTCCGATGGACTGGATCACTTCTGTCGTCGACCGGGCCTTTTCAGATCCATCTTTGGTGGTAGACTAAAGTAGCTCATTTGTAACGACCTGTAAATTTCCGTACATTGGCTCTGGTACCACCTCGACCAGAAATCAATTAGGATTAAATCCTTTAGAAATTTAACAAAGTTAACTAAGTACTAAACTCGGTTAGCCACGAAATCCGTTGGGATCGCTTTAAATACGATCTGCAAGACCCAAAACTTGCAGAATTAGTGACTCTAGGTTACCCTAAAGTTTAGAACCAAACTCATTTCCCGTCTGCTCTCGGGAATGAAACGAAACTTCGTATTAAGTCTAGATCGCACATCGGGAGTCCGATTAACACGAAGCTAAGGAACTAGGACCGCCCCACTGGGCTTGACAATCATCTCAAAAATCAGCTCCGGCCGATGTCCCACGGCCATTTGTTTCGATCCGGAGCGAGGGAGTGTGAAAAACACTATTCCCTTTGAAAATACAATATCTGGAATAGTGATCTGGCATCATTCGGTTGCGCGTCAGTATTAAGCAACCTAACCATCAGAATCAGACCAAATTACACCCTCGGATTAAGAAAAATCTCAGGAACATTTACATGTACTTGGAATTTCTGATCGTGGCCCACTGACCGTTGAACTGAAAGTGGTCTGCCACGTGCGATCTGGGAATCCGATCGAGTCGAAAACGTAATCCCACGTGGATCCATAGATGGTGAGCTTAAGTCTGACGTTTGGCTCAAGGAGGGCCACCAGACCTCCCTTTTGAGCTGGAAAAGTGGCGAAATGCCTATATAAGCAGTCACCCTTGAACCCGAGTCTGTTTTGGGGAGGTTTTTGGCTATAAAAGGAGCTTAGAACAGCCCCTCTCACAGCCATACGAATTTGGGAGAAAAACCCTAGAGAGAGAGAGAAAAGAGAGAGAATAGCCTGGGATTTGTGGGAGATCTTCCTCCTGCTGCTTTCATTCATCACACGGCCTACACCGCCTCATTCCTGGTGTTTTTCCGGCGGTATCCATCCCGTTTGAAAGTAAGAAACCCTAACCCTAGGTCTGATTTGAGTTAGGATCGTTGTAGGTTATGAAAAGGCTAATCGATTCCGCTCTTTAGGGTAGAAAACTCCCGTATACGGAAGCTCTACTACCCTTGCTGATTCGTTGGAATTCCGAGGGCAAAGGTGAGGACTTTAAGTGTATAAGTTACGTTTTACAACGCTTTCAATGTCAGATAATGATAAATTCATGATCTGCATGTAAATGCACATGTACAAAGTGCTTTCCGTTTCCTGTTTCGATTAACGTTGTAGAATATGGAATTTCACATACTCTAGATATACGTAGAAATACCGTATACGTATTTTTTTTTGGAAAAATGTTTGACATGTTTATTTAATGTATGATTATATAATATATGGATAAAATACTAGTTTGGCGAAAGGAATCGCCAAAATACATGTTCCCTTGTAAATGTCAAGTATGTTGAAATTGGGTATTCTAGAAATACCACATATGTGTAAAATTTGGAAGTGTAATTGTCATGATTATTTGTTGTATGAATATGGTATACGCGGGTAAAATAACCGCTTGGCGAAAGAATAGCCCTAATACGCGATTTGCTAACATACGTCATGTATGTTGGAATGGCGTACTCTAAGTGTTGTGTAAATGCTTGTGTGTGTAAATGCTTGTGTATTAGTGACTTAGAGAGGTACTGATATGGGGTTTCCGACTCCCTTAGAGACATGTAGGATCCCCTCCATGCGGTGGTTCGCTAGAACCACTCACTTGTAATGTGTATGTGATTGTATCCCTATGCGGATAGTGCTTTACTACATGCTTTACAACATGCTTTACAACATGCCTTACTTTATGTTTTACTTCATGCTTTATAACATGCTTGCTAAGATGCTTGTATTGCTTGTTTATCATGCTTTACTCCACATGCTATTGATAAAAACTGTTTGAGTTTGGGACTATGTCTAAAGTCCAAACATTCGGTACCAGACTTGCGGTTGTGGTTGAGATTCATATCGCCACAAATGATGTGTCTGGCGAACCCGAGTCGTACTTCAGTTGGCGATAGTGGTTGGCCACACGGAGTGCTTTTGCGCTCCATATCGCTCAACTTGTGGTGCGCTCGAGCTAGTCAGGCTCGTCAAGTAAACCGAAATGTATTTGTGTGTTCACCATGTTTGGTTGCTACTGCTTGAACCTAGGGTACCAAACTTACCAGTGGCGATCCCGTTTAACCATGGTACCTCGATCCGCTAAGTCGCATGAGCTGGGCATGGTTGTATGGGACACCGTGGTCGAGCTGTCGGCCTACGCTGGGGCCATGTGCCTCCCCGTAGTGACCATTGTGCAACCAAAACTCGTGAGCCGAATACGGTGGTATGGGACACTGTATTCGAATTGTCGATACTTACGGCGAGAGCCGAGTACGGTGAGACCTGTGCTTGTGCTGACGGGCGACGAGTCCTCCGTAGTATCATCGAGTGTATTCCAAGTGTCTGTGATTGGCGACGAGTCTTTCACAGCAACTAGAGTATGAGTTGAGCCGAGTACGGTGAGACCTGTACTCGAGCTGACAGCTAGTGATTGAGCCGAGTACGGTGAGACCTGTACTCGAGCTGACGGCCAGCAATTGAGCCGCATACGGTGAGATCTGTATCCGTGCTGACGGGTGACGAGCCCTTTGCGATGCCTTCACTACGCTTCTCAAACTATAATATCGTATGAGGATAACTAGGATTGACGACCCTAGAATGGATTATGTTGGGAATGATACAAGGGAGGTACCTTAGTTTCCCAATACTGCTGGTTGAAATGGTCTAATAAAAACTTGGTAATCATGAGCATCATCGCACCGCATGTGCTTTGTAGATGTGGCGCACTGAGGGAGTAAGCATTCGCGAACGTAAGATGATATCACTTGAGGGTGGTTTAGCAAGGGCATACAACATCATGTCATTTCATTTTTGCACTTAACAAGAGTAGTTAGAAATGTTTGATTTGTACTGCTTTATCACTACTGCTTGATTGAATTGATAACATGTTAACTTATGCTTTATTGTTCCACTGAGTTAGCTACTCACTCCCACGTTACGGGACGGTGTTTGCAACACCCTCCAGACTCTGTCGCAGGTGCAGATGGCGCCTTGGTTCAGGAGCCGGAACCCGACTTCGATGAGGATCAGGAGGAGTTCTCCTTTATGCAGTATTCTGACGGCTTTGCTTAGGCCGGCTGCATCGCGGGATTTTCAGGGCTTCCCTTGAGGATTGTATTTTAATTTTTGACTTAGAAACAATACATGTATATTGGTACTCAGTTAGTACTCATAATCTGGAGTTCATAAAATTTTGTTACTTTACATACTTTGAATATAAAATTTCAGTCTTCCGCTTGCCTTTATACAATTGAATTGGAGTATGAATTACTGTTTTGGTATAATCTCATTCATGTTTATTGCGCTAACTCAGACAACATTTAACCAGCATTGTGTATGTTGCATAAGTGATGCGTTGGAACTCGGGAGTTGAGTTCATACTCGACCCCCGAATTTCAGGGCGTTACAAGTTGGTATCAACGCATGATTTTGATTAAAACCGGGCCTGAGTTATGTCCCCATTACGTACGCTGACGCATTACACTTAGGAGGGTGCGCAAAAGTATAGAAACAGTCCTAGGGTCTCCCGATTTCACCGTTCGATGAAATGCATTAAAAACAGACGTGTTGATCGAGTCTGTACTCAATCCTGACCGCACACATGGACTCTAAATCACTCCTAGACCGTCTATTGACGTGTCTAGGTCATTATCCACCCAAAATCAGTCGTTAAAAATCACAAAAAATCAGATTAGTTCAGAAATTTCCCGGAACTAACCGTTCTGGAGCCGAACTGAGTTCGGGGGCCCCCCACGTTAATACACCAAGGCCCCAGCTAGAACCAGGGTGCATTTGGCACCCTGGACACGTGGCAAGATGGTCCCCACCGTGGCGGCGCGGCTCCTGCCAAGTCCGGCCGCGGCGGCGCCGCGGCTCGAGCGGCGGACCGCGGTCCGGCCGGTTTTCCGGCGTGGGTCCAAGACCCAGGTTGGTCGGCCTGGCCCCCTCTACCCCCTGGCACGTGCGAAAATGTGGATGGGTTGGGTTTTAAGGGGCTGGAGCACCCTTCTCCTCCATTTCTTCCTTTCCAAACACCTCCCAACCCCATTTTCGATTTTTCTCAAAACCCATCCCTCCAAACCTTCAAATCTTCCATTTTCTTCCATAACTCACACACCCCAACCTTTTACAACAGCCCTAGCCTCCTCCTTTCCCCATTTTCTCAAGTTGGAGCTCTCATACCCTTCCTTGGAGCTCAAAATCGGGTAATCTACTAACCCATTCCATTTTCTTCTTGTTTCTCCTTCATTTCCTACCTCTAGTGCCCCTTCCACACCTATTGGGTTTTGTTTGTGGGGATCAAAGAGATCAGTCCCTTGTTTCCCCATTTTGGCAATTTTCCATGGCCCTCCTTGGTGTGGTGGCTACCATTTTCTCCTTTTCCTCCATCCTATCTCTCATGGGAAAGAGGAAAACCGCGGCCGATGATGCCGGCCCAAGTAGGCCAGCCCATTCCCGAAGAAGATCCGACGTTGGGGCCGGCACTAGCACCGTTCGGGAGTTTAGGTCGAAGCGAGACCTGGATCCTGACCATCCCGTCGGAAATGCTTACCCGATAGGCATGGAATATGGGCGCTTCGCGGGCCGCAAGGTTGTGTTTGAAGCTCATGTGGATGAAAGGATGTTCGAGCTACACCCACTGATGGATCACCTGGTGGACATCGGTTGGAACGCTATGTTTGATGGCGAGTCCCCTGCCTGTGAGAACACGGTTCGCGCTTTCTATGCCCACATCGTGGACTCATCAGTTGAGCCTCTTCAGTTTACTGTTTCTGTGAGGGGCATTAGGCGCACGATTACGGTGGATGAAGTGGCTCGGATCACGAAACTGCCGCTTGGTCAGGTACACCCTAGTGATAACTTCTCCAGAAGTGCGCGGGAAAGAGATCGCCGCACGTGATATCTCTGTGGTCGCCGGGTTACTTGGAAGCGAGGAAATTGCATTGCGGCGACAAAGATGGCCGAGGACTTCCGTTTACTCCATCACATTTTCACCTACAATGTATACCCACGGTCGGGTAACCGCACGGAATGTAGTCGGTTGATGATGGACTTTTTGTACAAGATGGGACATGGGGACGACATATGCCTGCCCACATTCATCCTATCTCAGATAGTTCACGTGGTTCGTTCTGCCAGGAACGATCTTTCGCTCCCATTTGGCCGTCTGATCTGCAGGATGGCTCGTGATGTAGGCTGCAGATTGAATATGGAGGATCTTGCACCAGTCCGAGTCATAAGTGAAGCGACACTCAAGAATATGAAGATCGGCCCTCAACAGCGGCAAGCCCGACTCGACGAGTCTGAAGATGAGTCGGATAGCGCCGGCGAGGAGAGTGATGAAGAGGGCAGTGATGACATACAGGAAGAAGAACCTGAGGCTCAGGACACCGAGGAGAGTTCACCCCCTGCGGCTCAGGAGTAGGGTATGGATAGAGATGCTCTGGATGCACGTTTGGCCCGTCTCGAGGAGGGTCAAGCCGCCTTGCAGCAAGAGATTGGTCAAGTTCGAGCCAAGCTTGAAGAGAATGAAGCCTACATGAAGAAGAGTTTTAAGAAGATGTCCCGTACGTTGAAGGCCATCCTGTGCTGTGCGCAGGACAAGAATGGTCCTCCTCCACCGCCTACTTCGGATGCTTAGTCATCCATGTTGTTGTATGTTGTGTTTGCTTTGGTTACCGCGATAGGCAGTTTGTGTTTTCATGCAGATGTTGTATTAGGTAGTAGCATGTTTTAGGTGTTTGATGTAGTAGATGTATTGGCTATCATGTGATTTTCTGTCGTGATTCATGTAACTCTGTAGTCCATGTATTATGACAATTTTGGGTAAATGAAAAGCATGTAGCCTCTTTTGTATTGATGATGTGTGGAATGCTTAAGTGCTTTATGATGTGTGTTGTGCTTTATCTCACAAATGATCTACCATATGTTGTATAGGGCATGCCGCGGCAGTACACACGGAGCACGGCACATCTACGTCTGACCGGCTCTATGGACCAGACTCCTTCTGGTAGTAGCAGTCATGCGGACCGTGGGTTGGGATCTGATCAGCCTCCTGCTGGTCATACCGGTGGACAGCCACCTTATACGCCCCCGGTCCATGAGCAGTATCGACCATCATCTTCTGCGCAACATGATTCTCAGGCTGCTCCGCCGCCTGATAGGTTTGAGCAGTTGATGATGATGATGCATCAGCAACAGATGCAACAGCAGCAGCAGATACAGCAGCAGCAGCACCAGCAGCTCATGGCCACTATTGCTGAGGCCTTGTCCCGTGGTGGTAGCGCGACTCCACCTACGACATCTGCGCATCCTGATGAGGATTCTGAGCCTCCTGCTCGGTTTGAGGATGCGCCTCTGCCTACACCCGTCGCACCTCTTACTGGAGATGTCGGTACTCGTGGTTTACTCGAGCGATTTCAGCGCTTGAGGCCTCCCTCATTTATGGGTTCTCACAGACCCGAGGAGGCGGAGTTCTGGCTAGACCGCATCTCCAAGATGCTACGGATGTTACATTGCTCCGAGGCAGAGCAGGTTGAGTTGGCTACCTTCATGTTTGAGAGGGAGACCAGCTTATGGTGGGACAGTGTGTTGCGCACGGTCGCAGTAGACTTCGTGTGGACCTGGGAGGCTTTCGAGTCTCGGTTCCACGAGAAGTATTACCCGCAGACGTATCGGCATGAGCGGGAGGTGAGTTTCTGCACCTCAGGCAGGGAGGCATGACGGTGACGGAGTATGAGCACCGTTTCACTGAGTTGGGCCGCTTTATCCCAACCATCCTCGTCAATGAGCAGATGAGGATGCGGCGATTTACTGGGGGCTTGCGACCTGACATACGGTCGAAGCTATGCTGCCACAGTATTCCTACATATGCGGCGTTGGTCCACATGTCTATGACGGCCGAGCAGGATGTGGACCGTTTGGCCCGATCGCGTGGTACTATGGTTGCGAGACCACGGCAGGATTCACAGAGCAGGCCAATCTTAGGCGAGAGGCCTCGGGCTGATTCTCCCCCCAGGGCCGCAGCGCCAGTTGCTCCTATGAGACGCCCGTTGGTGACCTGCACGTTTTACGGGAAACCAGGACACCCTGCTGAGAGCTATTTCTCGCGCATGAGGGCTAGCGGATTTACGCCACCGCAGAGATTGGGTCGCCCTTATCCACAGGCCATATCAGCTCCGCCGCTACAGACTGTTCCTGCCCATCCTTCATTCCAACCTCCTGTGCTGCCCTTCAGGCCGCCACAGCGACCCTTGGCTCCTCAACCGAACCGCCAGCAGTAGGCTCGTGTACATACGCTTGTTGCTGAGGCACCAGAGACGTCGATTTCAACACCGACGGCTTTTGAGGGTACGGCTTATATCCATGATACGCCTGTTTCTTTATTGGTGGACACTAGGTCCACTACTTCTATTATTTCTTGTGGGGCGGTGAAACGTCTATCTTTGCATACGATTCCCACTAAGGGAATGAGACTCACTACGGCTACCGGGACCTGTTCGGATGTCACACGGTTATGCGAGGGTTGCTCGATAGTTTTGGGTAGCAGCACAGTGGTCGTCGACCTTATTGTTGCTTCGCTATGGCACTACGACGTTATACTTGGCATGGATTGACTCGCCAAGATGAGGGCGGAGATAGATTGCGATGCTCGGATCGTGACTGCGTATGGACCTGACGGCACAGTTTCACGTTTCCAGTGCAGGTCAGTTGGCCCTGCCGCGTTGATTGTTATGCTGCTTTACTTGTGCCGATTGATGGTCCGACACTGGAGGGTACGACAGTGGTTCGGGAGTTTGTTGGAGTCTTTAAGACTATCCCTGGTTTACCTCCTCGGCGTGAGATTGATTTTACGATTGATCTTACGCCTGGTGCGATGCCCATCTCGTTGCCGACTTACCGTATGCCTCCATGTGAGATGGAGGAGCTGTGGAAATAGATTGACGAACTTGTAGAGAAAGGTTTTATTCGACCTAGTGTGTCTCCTTGGGGAGCACCTGTGTTGTTCGTGAAGAAGAAGGACGGGTCGCTACGGTTGTGTATTGATTACCGTAGGTTGTACCAGGTCACGGTGAAGAACAAGTATCCTTTGCCCAAGATTGATGATCTGTTCGATCAGTTAAGGGGGGCGAAGTATTTCTCGAAGATTGACCTTCAGTCAGGGTACCACCAGTTGCGCATGAGAGAGGAGGACGTGCAGAAGACAGCCTTCAGGACGTGTTTTGGGCACTATGAGTTCTTAGTGATGTCGTTCGGTCTGACGAACGCACCAGCCGTGTTCATGGATCTAATGAACCGGGTATTTCGGCCCTTCCTTTACCGATTCGTCATCGTCTTTATCGATGACATCTTGATATACTCCACGAGTTGGGAGGAGCACGAGGAGCACTTGCGAGCGGTATTGGAAACGTTGGAGAAGAACCGGTTGTTTGCACAATACAAGAAGTGCGACTTTTGGCAGGAGGAAGTCAAGCTCCTGGGACATGTAGTGTCCAAGGATGGGATAGCAGTGGACCTTGCTAAGGTAGCCGCGGTTCAGGATTGGCAACAGCCTGAGTCGGTTACTGAGGTGAGGAGTTTCCTTGGTCTGGCTGGGTATTACAGACATTTCATTCGGGACTTCTCGAAGATTGCCAGGCCATTGTCTCAGTTAACTCAGAAGGACCTGAAGTTCACCTGGAATGAGAAGGCGGAGGCAGCTTTTAAGGAGCTGAAGGACAAGTTGACATCCGCCCCTGTGCTAGTATTGCCAGAGCAAGGGGTGAAATACACGGTATATACTGACGCGTCTCGCGTTGGTTTGGGTTGTGTTCTGATGCAGAAGGATAGGGTGATTTCGTATGCCTCGAGACAATTAAGGAAGCACGAGGAGAATTACCCTACACATGACCTGGAGTTGGCAGCTGTCATCTTTGCATTGAAGCTCTGGAGACATTACCTCTACGGTGAGGAGTTCGAGCTTTTCGGCGACCACAAGAGCCTTAAATACATATTCACACAGCGGGATTTGAATATGAGACAGCGCTGATGGATGGAGACCTTGAAGGACTTCAAGTTCGAGGTTTCCTACCATCCTGGCAAGGCGAACCTTGTGGCAGACGCGTTGAGCTGCAAGAAGGCGATTGCATTTGCAGCACCGCTGATGATAGCCGAGTGGGACATGATGGAGTTTGTGCGGGACTTCGAGCAGAGACTCACTGTCGAGGAGCCTTTTGAGTGTATTGCGCACGTTCGGGTGCGGCCACTTATTGACGACAGGATTGTTGAGGCCAAAGAGGGCGATATACGGCTGTCTGAGCTTCGAGAGCAGGCTAGCGACGCCGTGGACTCCGAGTGGAGAGTTGGTTCTGATGGGGGTTTACGATTCCGTGGCCGCCTATGTGTTCCTGATGTGGCTGACTTGAGACGCGAGCTTCTCGAGTCTGCCCATAACTCGAAGTTTGCGATGCATCCTGGTAGCACGAAGATGTACCAGGATATGAGACGGACGTATTGGTGGGATAACATGAAGGCTTACATTGCTGAGTATGTATCTCGATGCCTGACGTGCCAGCAGGTCAAGGCAAAACATTGCCGACCTCCTGGACTACTTCAGCCCATGCCCATAGCGAAGTGGAAGCGGGACTTCATCTCCCTGGACTTCATATCAGGGCTGCCGAAGACGAGGAAGGGACACGATTCCATTTGGGTGATTGTGGACCGGTTGACCAAATCGGCCCATTTCCTCCCTATCAGAGTTACGAACTCTGTAGACGAGCTGGCTAGATTGTACATCAGGGAGATCGTCCGTCTGCACGTGGTTCCTTTGGAGATCGTGTCGGACAGAGACACGCGGTTCACATCTATCTTCTGGACTCGTATCCAGGAGGCGATGGGTGTGAAGTTGAAGTTCAGTACAGCGTTTCATCCTCAGACTGATGGGCAGACAGAGCGGGTGAATCAGATTCTGGAGGATATGTTGCGAGCATGTGTGTTGGACTTCAAGGACAGCTGGGATGACTGTCTTCCGTACGTAGAGTTCGCCTACAACAACAGCTTCCAGGCGACTATTGGCATGGCCCCATATGAGGCTCTATATGGTCGACCTTGTAGGGCACCGCACTGTTGGGCAGAGGTTGGCAAGCGTAGTCTGATTAGCCCAGAGTTGGTACAGGCGACCTCAGAGAAGGTAAACATTATCAGGCGTCGATTACTCACAGTGCAGAGCAGGCAGAAGAGTTACGTTGATACGAGGCGACGACCACTGGAGTTCGAGGTTGGGGATCATGTGTTCCTCCGAGTTTCCCCTATGAAGGGAGTCCTTCGGTTCGGGAAGAAGGGGAAGCTCACACCGAGGTTTATCGGTCCATTTCAGATACTGGATCGAGTGGGTGATGTGGCGTATCGTCTCGCCTTGCCTACACCACTTGCTTCCGTACACAACGTATTTCATGTATCTATGCTGAAGAAGTATGTTCCTGATCCTTCGCATATCATCAGATGGGAGCAGGTACAGTTGAGTGAGGATGCTACGTACGAGCTGCGCCCGACGCGTATCCTTGATAGGAAGGAGCAGGTACTACGTAGCAAGGTCATCCCACTTGTGAAGGTACTTTGGACACATCATTCCGAGGAGGAAGCTACCTGGGAGACTGAGGCCGAGGTCAGGAAGAACTACCCTCAGATTCTCGAGGACTACGAAAAGGTATAAATTTCAAGGACAAAATTTTTTGTTTAAGGGGGGTAGATTGTAACGACCCGTAAATTTCCGTACATTGGTCGAGTACCACCTCGACCAGAAATCAATTAGGATTAAATCCTTTAGAAATTTAACAAAGTTAACTAAGTACTAAACTCGGTTAGCCACGAAATCCGTTGGGATCACTTTAAATACGATCTGTAAGACCCAAAACTTGCAGAATTAGTGACTCTAGGTTACCCTAAAGTTTAGAACCAAACTCATTTCCCGTCTGCTCTCGGGAATGAAACGAAACTTCGTATTAGGTCTAGATCGCACATCGGGAGTCCGATTAACACGAAGCTAAGGAAGTAGGACCGCCCCACTGGGCTTGACAATCATCTCAAAAATCAGCTCCGGCCGATGTCCCACGGCCATTTGTTACGATCCAGAGCGAGGGAGTGTGAAAAACACTATTCCCTTTGAAAATAAAATATCTGGAATAGTGATCTGGCATCATTCGGTTGCGCGTCAGTATTAAGCAACCTGACCGTCAGAATCAGACCAAATTACACCCTCGGATTAAGAAAAATTTCAGGAACATTTACATGTACTTGGAATTTCTGATCGTGGCCCACTAACCGTTGAACTGAAAGTGGTCCGCCACGTGCGATCTGGGAATCCGATCGAGTCGAAAACATAATCCCACGTGGATCCATAGATGGTGAGCTTAAGTCTGACGTTTGGCTCAAGGAGGGCACTAAAACCTCCCTTTTGAGCTGGAAAAGTGGCGAAATGCCTATATAAGCAGTCACCCTTGAACCTGAGTCTATTTTGGGGAGGTTTTTGGCTATAAAAGGAGCTTAGAACAGCCTCTCTCACAGCCATACGAATTTGGGAGAAAAACCCTAGAGAGAGAGAGAGAAAAGAGAGAGAATAGCCTGGGATTTGTGGGAGATCTTCCTCCTGCTGCTTTCATTCATCACACGGCCTACACCGCCTCATTCCTGGTGTTTTCCCGGCGGTATCCATCCCGTTTAAAGGTAAGAAACCCTAACCCTAGGTCTGATTTGAGGTAGGATCGTTGTAGGTTATGAAAAGGCTAATCGATTCCGCTCTTTAGGCTAGAAAACTCCCGTATACGGAAGCTCTACTACCCTTGCTGATTCGTTGGAATTCTGAGGGAAAAGGTGAGGACTTTAAGTGTATAAGTTACGTTTTACAACGCTTTCAATGTCAGATAATGATAGATTCATGATCTGCATGTAAATGCACATGTACAAAGTGCTTTCCGTTTCCTGTTTCGATTAACGTTGTAGAATATGGAATTTCACATACTCTAGATATACGTAGAAATACCGTATACGTATTTTTTTTCGGGAAAATGTTTGACATGTTTATTTAATGTATGATTATATAATATATGGATAAAATACTAGTTTGGCGAAAGGAATCGCCAAAATACATGTTCCCTTGTAAATGTCAAGTATGTTGAAATTGGGTATTCTAGAAATACCGCATATGTGTAAAATTTGGAAGTGTAATTGTCATGATTATTTGTTGTATGAATATGGTATACGCGGGTAAAATAACCGCTTGGCGAAAGAATAGCCCTAATACGCGATTTGCTAACATACGTCATGTATGTTGGAATGGCGTACTCTAAGTGTTGTGTAAATGCTTGTGTATTAGTGCCTTAGAGAGGTGCTGATATGGGGTTTCCGACTCCCTTAGAGACATGTAGGATCCCCTCCATGCGGTGGTTCGCTAGAACCACTCACTTGTAATGTGTATGTGATTGTATCCCTATGCGGATAGTGCTTTACTACATGCTTTACAACATGCTTTACAACATGCCTTACTTTATGTTTTATTTCATGCTTTATAACATGCTTGCTAAGATGCTTGTATTGCTTGTTTATCATGCTTTACTCCACATGCTATTGATAAAAACTGTTTGAGTTTGGGACTATGTCTAAAGTCCAAACATTCGGTACCAGACTTGCAGTTGTAGCTGAGATTCATATCGCCACAAATGATGTGTCTGGCGAACCCGAGTCGTACTTCAGTTGGCGATAGTGGTTGGCCACACGGAGTGCTTTTGCGCTCCATATCGCTCAACTTGTAGTGCGTTCGAGCTAGTCAGGCTCGTCAAGTAAACCGAAATGTATTTGTGTGTTCACCATGTTTGGTCACTACTGCTTGAACCTAGGGTACCAAACTTACCAGTGGCGATCCCGTTTAACCATGGTACCTCGATCCGCTAAGTCGCATGAGCCGGGCATGGTGGTATGGGACACCGTGGTCGAGCTATCGGCCTACGCTGGGGCCATGTGCCTCCTCGTAGTGACCATTGCGCAACCAAAACTCGTGAGCCGAATATGGTGGTATGGGACACTGTATTCGAGCTGTCGATACTTACGGCGAGAGCCGAGTACGGTGAGACCTGTGCTCGTGCTGACGGGCGACGAGTCCTCCGTAGTATCATCGAGTGTACTCCAAGTGTCTGTGATTGGCGACGAGTCTTTCACAGCAACTAGAGTATGAGTTGAGCCGAGTACGGTGAGACCTGTACTCGAGCTGACGGCTAGTGATTGAGCCGAGTACGGTGAAACCTGTACTCGAGCTGACGGCCAGCAATTGAGCCGCATACGGTGAGATCAGTATCCGCGCTGACGGGTGACGAGTCCTTTGCGATGCCTTCACTACGCTTCTCAAACTATAATATCGTATGAGGATAACTAGGATTGACGACCCTAGAATGGATCATGTTGGGAATGATACAAGGGAGGTACCTTAGTTTCCCAATACTGCTGGTTGAAATGGTCTAATAAAAACTTGGTAATCATGAGCATCATCGCACCGCATGTGCTTTGTAGATGTGGCGCACTGAGGGAGTAAGCATTCGCGAACGTAAGATGATGTCGCTTGAGGGTGGTTTGGCAAGGGCATACAGCATCATGTCATTTCATTTTTGCACTTAACAAGAGTAGTTAGAAATGTTTGATTTGTACTGCTTTATCACTACTGCTTGATTGAATTGATAACATGTTAACTTATGCTTTATTGTTCCACTGAGTTAGCTACTCACTCCCACGTTACGGGACGGTGTTTGCAACACCCACCAGACTCTGTCGCAGGTGTAGATGGCGCCTTGGTTCAGGAGCCGGAGCCCGACTTCGATGAGGATCAGGAGGAGTTCTCCTTTATGTAGTATTCTGACGGCTTTGCTTAGGCCGGCTGCATCGCGGGATTTTCAGGGCTTCCCTTGAGGATTGTATTTTGATTTTTGACTTAGAAACAATACATGTATATTGGTACTCAGTTAGTACTCATACTCTGGAGTTCATAAAATTTTGTTACTTTACATACTTTGAATATAAAATTTCAGTCTTCCGCTTGCCTTTATACAATTGAACTGGAGTATGAATTACTGTTTTGGTATAATCTCATTCATGTTTATTGCGCTAACTCAGACAACATTTAACCAGCATTGTGTATGTTGCATAAGTGATGCGTTGGAACTCGGGAGTTGAGTTCATACTCGACCCCCGAATTTCAGGGCGTTACATCATTCTACCCCAAAATCATATATTTTACGTCAGTTACTACATTCCGGATTATGAGATACGCCTGAGTTAAAGTCTGATGGTCTAGATGACTTGTGTCGTCGACCGGTTCGTTTCTGATCCATCTTTGGCATTAGGCCAAAGTTGCTCATTTTAACCCAAAATCATATATTTTACATTATGTAACTCATTCCGGATTACGAGATACGCCCGATTTAAGGTTCGATGGTCTGGATCAGTTCTGTAATCGAAAGGGCCTTTTCTAATCCATCTTTGGCAATAGTTCGCAAATCCAGGCTGGGAAAACCTACGTAGCAGGGTTGGTTGACTAATGTAACTTGTTCTATCCTAAAATAATATATTTTACGTCAGATAACTTATTCCGGATTGCGAGAGAGGCTCGATTTAAGGTCCGATGGACTGGATCACTTCTGTCGTCGACCGGGCCTTTTCAGATCCATCTTTGGTGGTAGCTAAAGTTGCTCATTCTACCCCAAAATCATATATTTTACGTCAGTTACCACATTCCGGATTACGAGATATGCCTGAGTTAAAGTCTGATGGTCTAGATGACTTGTGTCATTGACCGGGCTGTTTCTGATCCATCTTTGGCGTTAGGCCAAAGTAGCTCGTTCTAACCCAAAATCATATATTTTACGTTATGTAACTCATTCCGGATTGCGAGATACGCCCGATTTAAGGTTCTATGGTCTGGATCAGTTCTGATCGAAAGGGCCTTTTCTAATCCATCTTTGGCGATATTTCTCAAATCCGGCCTAGGCAACCCAGTGTCGCGGGGTTGGTCAGCTAAAGTAGCTCATTCTACCCCAAAATTATATATTTTACATCAGATAACTCATTTTGGATCGCGAGATACTCTAGATTTAAGGTCTGATGGTCTGTATCACTTCTGTCGTCAACATGGCCTTTTCAGCTCCATCTATGGCGGTACCCTAAAATCATATATTTTATGTCAGGTACTCATTCTGGATTGCGATAGAGACCCTATTTAAGGTCTGATGGTCTTGATCACTTTTGTCGTCAACCGGGCCTTTTCTGATCCATCTTTGGCGGTATGCTAAAGTTGCTCATTCTACCCCAAAATAATATATTTTACCTCAGATAACTCATTCTGGCGTGCAAGATACGCTCGATTTAAGGTCCAATGGTCTGGATCAATTCTGTCGTCGACCGGGCCTTTTAAGATCCATCTTTGGCGATAGGCTAAAGTATCTCGTTCTACCCCAAAATCATATATTTTTTCGTCAGATAACTCATTCCGGATTGTGAGATAGCTCGATTTAAAGTCCGATGGTCTCGATCACTTCTGTCGTCCACCGAGCCGTTTCAAATCCATCTTTGACGGTAGGGTAAAGTAGAATGTTTTACCCTAAAATCATATATTTTAGGTCATGTTACTCATTCCAAATTGTGAGATATGTCTGATTTAATGTCCGATGGTCTGGATCACTTCTATTGTTGACCGGGCCTCTTATGATCCATCTTTGGTGATACGTTAAAGTAGCTCGTTCTACCCCAAAATCATATATTTTACGTCAGATAACTCATTCCGGACTACGAGATAAGCCCAATTTAATTTCCGATGGTCTGGACAACTTCTGTCATCGACCGGGCCTTTTTTGATCCATCATTGGCGGTAGGCTAAAATAGCTCGTTCTATGCCAAAATCAAATATTTTATGTCAGATAACTCATTCCTGATTGCGAGATATGCCCGAATTAAAGTCAGATGGTCTGGATCACTTCTATAGTCGACCGGGCCATTTCTGATCCATCTTTGGCAGTAGGCTAAAGTAGCTCATTCTACCACCGAAATCATATATTTTACATCAGGTAACTCATTCCGAATTGCAAGATATGCCCAATTTAAGGTCTCATGGTCTGGATCACTTCTGTCGTCGACCAGGCCTTTCTAATCCATCTTTGGCGGTAGTTCGCAAATCCGGGCTGGGAAAACCTACATAGCTGGGTTGATTGCCTAATGTAACTCGTTCTATCCTAAAATAAAATATTTTACGTCAGATGACTCATTTCGGATTGCGAGAGACGCTCGATTTAAGGTTCGATGGTCTGGATCACTTCTGTCGTCGACCGGGCCTTTTCAGTTCCATCTTTGGTGGTAGACTAAAGTAGCTCATTCTACCCCAAAATCATATATTTTATGTTAGTTACCACATTCCGGATTACGAGATACGCCCGAGTTAAAGTCCAATGGTCTAGGTGACTTGTGTCGTCAACCGGGCCGTTTCTTATCCATCTTTGGCGTTAGGCCAAAGTAGCTCATTCTAACCCAAAATTATATATTTTACGTTATGTAACTCATTCCGGATTGCGGGATACACCCGATTTAAGGTTCGATGGTCTGGATTAGTTATGTAATCGAAAGGGCCTTTTCTAATCCATCTTTGGCGATATTTCTCAAATCCGGCCTTGGTAACCTAGTGTCGCGGGGTTAGTTGGCTAAAGTAGCTCATTCTACCCCAAAAATATATATTTTACATCAGATAACTCATTTCGGATCGCGAGATACTCTAGCTTTAAGGTCTGATGGTCTATATCACTTCTGTCGTCAACCATGCCTTTTCATCTCCATCTATGGTGGTACCCTAAAATCATATATTTTAGGTCAGGTACTCATTCCGGATTGCGATAGAGGCCCTATTTAAAGTCTGATGGTCTCGATCACTTCTGTCGTCAATCGGGCCTTTTCTGATCCATCTTTGGCAGTATGCTAAAGTTGCTCGTTCTACCCCAAAATCATATATTTTACCTCAGATACCTCATTCCGGCTTGCAAGATACGCTCGATTTAAGGTCCAATGGTCTGGATCAATTCTGTCGTCGACTGGGCCTTTTAAGATCCATCTCTGGCGATAGGCTAAAGTAGCTCGTTCTATCCCAAAATCATATATTTTACGTTAGATAACTCATTCCGGATTGTGAGACACGCTCGATTTAAAGTCCGATGGTCTCGATCACTTCTGTAGTCGACCGGGCCTTTTCAGATCCATCTTTGGCGGTAGGGTAAAGTAGTATGTTTCACCCCAAAATCATATATTTTACGTCATGTTACTCATTCTAGATTGCGAGTACGTCCGATTTAAGGTCTGATGGTCTGGATCACTTCTATTGTTGACCGAGCCTCTTATGATCCATCTTTGGCGATAGGTTAAAGTAGCTCGTTCTACCCCAAAATCATATATTTTATGTCAAATAACACATTCCAGACTACGAGATAAGCCCAATTTAATGTCCGATGGTCTGGAGCACTTCTGTCATCGATCGGGCCTTTTTTGATCCATCATTGGAAGTAGAATAAAATAGCTCGTTCTATGCCAAAATCAAATATTTTATGTCAGATAACTCATTCCAGATTGCGAGATATGCCTGAATTAAAGTCTGATGGTTTGGATCACTTCTATCATCGATTGGGCCATTTCTGATCCATCTTTGGCGGTATGCTAAAGTACCTCATTCTCACCCAAAATCATATATTTTACGTCAGGTAACTCATTCCCGATTGCGAGATTTGCCCGATTTAAGGTCTGATGGTCTGGATCACTTCTGTCGTCGACCAGGACTTTTCTAATCCATCTTTTGCGATAGTTCGTAAACCCAGGCTGGGAAAGCCTACATAGCAGGGTTAGTTGCCTAATGTAACTCGTTCTATCCTAAAATAAAATATTTTACGTCAGATAACTCATTCCGGATTGCGAGAGATGATCGATTTAAGGTCCGATGGTCTGGATCACTTCTGTTGTCGATCGGGCCTTTTCAGATCCATCTTTGGTGGTAGACTAAAGTAGCTCATTCTACCCATAATCATATATTTTATGTCAGTTACCACATTCCGGATTACGAGATATGCCCGAGTTAAAGTCTGATGGTCTGGATGACTTGTGTCGTCAATCGGGCCGTTTCTGATCCATCTTTGGCGTTAGGCCAAAGTAGCTCGTTCTAACCCAAAATCATATATTTTACGTTATGTAACTCATTCCGGATTGCGAGATATGCCCGATTTAAGGTTTGATGGTCTGGATCAATTCTGTAATTAAAAGCGCCTTTTCTAATCCATCTTTGGCGATATTTCTCAAATCCGGCCTAGGCAACCCAGTGTCGCGGGGTTGGTCGGCTAAAGTAGCTCATTCTACCTCAAAATTATATATTTTACATCAGATAACTCATTTCGGATCGCAAGATACTCTAGATTTAAGGTCTGATGGTCAGTATCACTTCTGTAGTCAACCGGGCCTTTTCAGCTCCATTTACGGCAGTACCCTAAAATCATATATTTTATGTCAGGTACTCATTCCAGATTGCGATAGAGGCCCTATTTAAGGTCTGATGGTCTCGATCACTTCTGTCATTGACCGGGCCTTTTCTGATCCATCTTTGGTGGTATGCTAAAGTTGCTCGTTCTACCCTAAAATCGTATATTTTACCTCAGATAACTCATTCCGTCTTGCAGGATACGCTCAATTTAAGGTCTAATGGTCTGGATCAATTCTGTCGTCGACCGGGCCATTTAAGATCCATCTCTGGCGATAGGCTAAAGTAGCTCGTTCTACCCCAAAATCATATATTTTACGTCAGATAACTCATTCCGGATTGTGAGATACGCCTGATTTAAAGTCCGATGGTCTGGATCACTTCTGTCGTCGACCGAGCCATTTTTTATCCATCTTTGGCGGTAGGCTAAAGTACCTCGTTCTACCAAAAAATCATATATTTTACGTTAGCCAACTCATTCCAGATTGCGAGATACGGCTTATTTAAGGTCCGATGGTCTGGATCACTTCTGTCATTGACTGGGCCTTTTCTGATCCATCTTTGGCGGTATTTTGCAAATCCAGCTTGGGAAACCTGACATAGCCGGGTTGGTTGGCTAAAGTAGTTACTTCTACCCCAAAATCATAAATTTTACATCAGATAACTCATTCAGGATAGCTAGATACATCCGATTTATGGCAGAAGTTCTAGATCACTTCGGTCGTTGACCAAGCATTTTTTGATCCATATTTGAGGGTATTTTGCAAATCCGGCTTGGGCAACCAGGCGTAACAGTGTTGGTTGTCTAAATTAGCTCGTTCTACCCCAAAATCGTATATTTTACGTCAGATAAATCATTCCAGATTGTGAGATACGCTCGATTTAAGGTCCGATGGTATGGATCGATTATGTCGTCGACCGAGCCTTTTCAGCTCCACCTTTGGCGGTAGACTAAAGTAGCTCATTCTACCTCAAAATCATATATTCTACGTCAGGTAACTCATTCCGGATTGCGAGATATGCACTATTTAAGGTCCGATGGTCTGGATCACTTCTGTCTTGGACCAGGCCTTTTCTGATCCATCTTTGGCGGTATTTCACAAACACGACGTGGGAAACCCAGCATAGCCGGGTTGGTCGGCTAAAGTTGCTCGTTCTACGCCAAAAACATATATTTTACTTCAGATAACGCATTCCGGATTGCAAGATAGGTCAGATGTAAGGTCCGATGGTCTGGATCACTTTTGTCGTCGACCAGGCCTTTTCTTATCCATCTTTGGTTGTAAACTAAAGTAGCTCATTCTACCCCAAAATCATATATTTTACATCAGATAACTCATTTCAGATTGTGAGATAAGCTCGATTTAAGGTCCTAAATCACTTCTGTCGTCGACCCGACCGTTTCAGCTCCATCTTCGATAATAAGATAAAGTAGCCCGTTCTACCCTAAAATCATTATGTTTTACATCAAGTAACTCATTCCTGATTGCGAGATATGCCCTATTTAAGATTTAATGGTCTGAATCACTTCTGTCATCGACCATGCCTTTTCTGATCCATCTTTGGCAGTATTTCATAAATCCGGCTTGGGGAACCTAACAAAGCAGGGTTAGTTGGCTAAAGTAGCTCATTCTACCCCAAAATCATATATTTTACATTAGATAACTCATTCTAGAATGCGAGATACGACCAACAGAAGGTCCGATTGTCAGGATCACATCTGTCGTCGACTGGGCCTTTTCTGATCCATCTTTTGGGGTATTTCGCAAATCCGGCTTGGGTAACTCGACAAAGCCGGGTTGGTTGGCTAAAGTAGCTCGTTCTACCCCAAAATCTTAAATTTTACATCAAATAACTCATTTCGGATTGCGAGATACATCCGATTTATGGTCAGATGGTCTGGATCACTTCTGTCGTTGACCAGGCCTTTTCTGAACATATTTGCGGGTATTTTGCAAATCTAGCTTGAGCAACCAGGCGTAGCGGTGTTGGTTGGCTAAATTAGCTCCTTCTACCCCAAAATCGTATATTTTACGTCAGATAACTCATTATAGATTATGAGATACGCTTGATTTAAGATCTGATGGTATGGATCAATTATGTCGTCGACTGAGCCTTTTCAGCTCCAGCTTTGGCGGTAGGCTAAAGTAGCTCATTCTACCTCAAAATCTTATATTTTACGTCAGGAACTCATTCCAGATTGTAAGATACGCCCTATTTAAGGTCCGATGATCTAGATCACTTCTGTCGTCGACCGGGCCTTTTCTGATCCATCTTTGGCGGTATTTCACAAATACGAATTGGGAAACCCAGCATAGCTGGGTTGGTTGGCTAAAGTTGCTCGTTCTACGCCAAAAACATATATTTTACTTCAAATAACCTATTCCGGATTGTGAGATAGGTTAGATGTAAGGTCTGATGGTCTAGATCACTTCTGTCGTCGACAGGGCCTTTTCTGATCCGTCTTTGGCGGTAAACTAAAGTAGCTCGTTCCACCCCAAAATCATATATTTTACATCAGTTAACTCATTTTAAATTGTGAGATATGCTCGATTTAAGGTCCAATGGTCTAAATCACTTCTGTCGTCGACCGGGCCTTTTCAGCTCCATCTTTGGTAGTAGGATAAAGTAGCTCGTTCTACCCTAAAATCATTATATTTTACGTCAAGTAACTCATTCCGGATTGCAAGATACGCCCTATTTTATATCTAATGGTCTGGATCACTTCTGTCGTCGACCGTGCCTTTCTAATCCATCTTTGGCAGTATTTCTCAAATCCGGCTTGGGTAACCCGGCAAAGTAGGGTTGGTTGACTAAAGTAGCTTGTTCTACCCTAAAATCATATATTTAACATCAGAAAACTCATTCCGAATTGCGAGCTACGCCCAATTTAAGGTCCGATGGTCTGGATCAGTTCTGTCATCGACCGGGCCTTTTTAGATCCATCTTTGGCGGTAGGCTAAAGTAGCTAGTTCTACCCCGAAATCATATATTTTACGCCAAATAACTCATTCCAGATTGCAAGATACGCCCGATTTAAAGTCCGATGGTCTGGATCACTTCTGTCGTCGATCGGGCCATTTCTGATCCATCTTTTGCAGTAGGCTAAACTAGCTCGTTCTACTCTAAAATCATATATTTTACGTCAGGTTACTCATTCCGGAATGCGTGATACGCCCTATTTAAGGTACGATGGTCTAGATCACTTTTGTCACCGACCGGGCCTTTTTTTATCCATCTTTGGCAATCTTCTCCAAATCTGGCATGGGCAACCCGACATAGCTGGGTTGGTTGGATAAATTAGCTCGTTCTACCCCAAAAATTTATATTTTAGGTCAGCTAACAAAATCCAGATTGCGAGATATGCCCGATTTAAGGTCCGATGGTCTAGATCACTACTGTCACCGACAGGGCCTTTTTTCATCCATCTTTGGCGGCAAGCTAAAGAAGCCCGTTCTACCCCAAAATCATATATTTTACGTCAGATAACACATTCCGGATTGCGAGATACGCTCGGTTTAAAGTCCGATGGTCTCGATCACTTCTGTCGTCGACCGGGCCTTTTCAGATCCATCTTTGGCGGTAGGGTAAAGTAGCATGTTTCACCCCAAAATCATATATTTTACGTCATGTTACTCATTCCAGATTGCGAGATACGCCCGATTTAAGGTCCGATGGTCTGGATCACTTCTATTGTTAACCAAGCCTCTTATGATCCATCTTTAGCGATAGGTTAAAGTAGCTCGTTCTACCCCAAAATTATATATTTTACGTCAGATAACTCATTCCGGACTATGAGATAAGCCCAATTTAATGTCCGATGGTCTAGAACACTTCTGTTGTCAACCAGGTCTTTTTTGATCCATCATTGGCAGTAGGCTAAAGTAGCTCATTCTATGCCAAAATCTTATATTTTATGTCAGATAACTCAATCCAGATTGCGAGATATGCCCGAATTAAAGTCCGATGGTCTGGATCACTTCTATTGTCGATCGGGCCATTTCTGATCCATCTTTGGCGGTAGGCTAAAGTTGCTCGTTCTAGCCCCAAAATCATATATTTTACGTCAGGTAACTCATTCCGGATTGCGAGATACGCCCGATTTAACGTCTGATGGTCTGGATCACTTCTGTCGTCGACCGGGCCTTTTCGAAACCATCTTTGGTGGTAGTTCACAAATCCAGGCTAGGAAAACCTACGTAGCAGGATTGGTTGCCTAATGTAACTAGTTCTATCCCAAAATAATATATTTTACATCAGATAACTCATTCTGGATTGCAAGAGACGCCCGATTTAAGGTCCGATGGTCTGGATCACTTTTGTCGTCGACCGGGCCTTTTCAGATCCATCTTTGGCGATAGACTAAAGTAGCTCATTCTACCCCAAAATCATATATTTTTCGCTAGTTACCACATTCCGGATTACGAGATACGCCCGAGTTAAAGCCCGATGGTCTGGATGACTTGTGTCGTCGACCAGGCCGTTTCTGATCCATCTTTAGCGTTAGGCCAAAATAGCTCGTTCTAACCCAAAATAATATATTTTACATTATTTAACTCATTCCAGATTGCGAAATACGCCCGATTTAAGGTTCGATGGTCTGGATCAGTTCTGTAATCGAAAGGGCTTTTTCTGAACCATCTTCGTCGATATTTTTTTTTCAAATCCGGCCTGGGCAACCCAGCATCCAAATGTTGGTCGGCTAAAGTAGCTAGTTCTACCCCAAAATTATATATTTTACATAAGATAACTCATTTCGGATCGCGACATACTCTAGATTTAAGGTCCGATGGTCTGGATCACTTCTGTCATCGATCGGGCCTTTTCAGCTCCATTTATGGCGGTACCCTAAAATCATATATTTTATGTTAGGTAACTCATTCCGGATTGTGATAGAGGCCCTATTTAAGGTTTGATGGTCTCGATCAATTCTATCGTCGACCGGGCCTTTTCTGATCCATCTTTGGCAGTATGCTAAAGTTGCTCGTTCTACCCCAAAATCATATATTTTACATCAGATAACTCATTCCGGATTGCAAGATATGCTCGATTTAAGGTCCAATGGTCTGGATCAATTCTATCGTCGACCGGGGCTTTTAAGATCCATCTCTGGCGATATGCTAAAGTAGCTTGTTCTACCACAAAATCATATATTTTACGTTAGATAACTCATTCCGGATTGTGAGATACGCCCGATTTAAAGTCCGATGCTCTGGATCACTTCTATTGACGACCGAGCCATTTTTTATCCATCTTTGGCGGTAGGCTAAAGTACCTCGTTCTACCAAAAAATCATATATTTTACGTTAGCCAACTCATTCCGGATTGCGAGATACGGCTTATTTAAGGTCCGATGCTCTGGATCACTTCTGTCATTGACCGGGTCTTTTCTGATCCATCTTTGGCGGTATTTCGCAAATCCGGCTTGGAAAACCCGACATAGCCAGGTTGGTTGGCTAAAGTAGCTCCTTCTACCACAAAATTGTAAATTTTACATCAGATAACTCATTCAGGATAGCTAGATACATCCGATTTATGGCCAGAAGTTCTAGATCACTTCGGTCGTTGACTAGGCCTTTTCTGATCCATATTTGAGGGTATTTTGCAAATCCGGCTTAGGCAACCAGGCGTAACAGTGTTGGTTGTCTAAATTAGCTCGTTCTACCCCGAAATTGTATATTTTACGTCAGATAACTCATTCCAGATTGTGAGATACGCTCGATTTAAGGTCCGATGGTATGTATCAATTCTGTCGTCGACCGAGCCTTTTCAGCTCCATCTTTGGCGGTAGGCTAAAGTAGCTCATTCTACCTCAAAATCATATATTCTACGTCAGGTAACTCATTCCGGATTGCGAGATACGCACTATTTAAGGTCCGATGGTCTAGATCACTTCTGCCTTGGACCGGGCCTTTTCTGATCCATCTTTGGCGGTATGTCACAAACACGACTTGGGAAACCCAGCATAGCCAGGTTGGTTGGCTAAAGTTGCTCGTTCTACGCCAAAAACATATATTTTACTTCAGATAACCCATTCCGGATTGCAAGATAGGTCAGATGTAAGGTCCGATGGTCTGGATCACTTCTGTCGTCAACCGGGTCTTTTCTGATCCATCTTTGGCGGTAAAATAAAGTAGCTCGTTCTACCCCAAAATCATATATTTTACATCAGATAACTCATTTCGGATTGTGAGATACGCTCGATTTAAGGTCCAATGGTCTAAATCACTTCTGTCGTCGACCCGGCCATTTTAGCTCCATCTTTGGTAGTAAGATAAAGTAGCTCGTTCTACCCTAAAATCATTATGTTTTACGTCAAGTAACTCATTCCGGATTGCGAGATATGCCCTATTTAAGATCTAATGGTCTGGATCACTTCTGTCATCGACCGTGCCTTTTCTAATCCATCTTTGGCAGTATTTCATAAATCTGGCTTGGGGAACCAAACAAAGCAGGGTTGGTTGGTTAATGTAGCTCATTCTACCCAAAAATCATATATTTTACATTAGATAACTCATTCCAGAATGTGAGATACGCCCGACAAAAGGTCCGATTGTCGGGATCACCTCTGTCGTCGATTGGTCCTTTTTTTATCCATCTTTTGGGGTATTTCGCAAATCCGGCTTGGGTAACTCAACATAGCCGGGTTGGTTGGCTAAAGTAGCTCGTTCTACCCCATAATCATAAATTTTACATCAGATAACTCATTCTGGATTGCAAGATACATCCGATTTATGGTTAGATGGTCTGGATCAATTCTGTCGTTTACCAGGCCTTTTCTGATCCATATTTGTGGGTATTTTGCAAATCCAGCTTGGGCAACCAGGCGTAGCAGTGTTGGTTGGCTAAATTAGCTTGTTTTACCCCAAAATCGTATATTTTACGTCAGATAACTCATTCTAGATTGTGAGATACGCTCGATAGAAGGTCCGATGGTATGGATCTATTCTGTCGTCGACCGAGCCTTTTCAGCTCCATCTTTGGCGGTAGGCTAAAGTAGCTCATTCTACCTCAAAATCATATATTTTACGTCAGGTAACTCATTTCGGATTGCGAGATACGCCCTATTTAAGGTCTGATGGTCTAGATCACTTTTGTCTTCGACCGGGCCTTTTCTGATTCATCTTTGGCGGTATTTCACAAATACGACTTGGGAAACCCAGCATAGCTGGGTTGGTTCGCTAAAGTTGCTCGTTCTATGCCAAAACATATATTTTACTTCAAATAACCCATTCCGGATTGCGAGATAGGTCAGATGTAAGGTCCGATGGTCTGGATCACTTCTGTCGTCGACCGGGCCTTTTCTGATCCATCTTCGGCGATAAACTAAAGTAGCTCGTTCTACCACAAAATCATATATTTTACATCAGATAACTCATTTCGGATTGTGAGATACGCTCGATTTAACGTCTAATGGTCTAAATCACTTCTTTCGTCGACTGGGCCTTTTAAGCTCCATCTTCGGCAGTAGGATAAAGTACCTCATTCTACCCTAAAATCATTATATTTTATGTCAAGTAACACATTCCGGATTGCGAGATACGCCCTATTTAAGATCTAATGGTCTGGATCACTTCTGTCGTCGACCGTGCCTTTCTAATCCATCTTTGGCAGTATTTCACAAAGCAGAGTTGGTTGACTAAAGTAGCTCTTTCTACCTCAAAATAATATATTTTACGTCAGAAAACTCATTTCGGATTGCGAGCTACACCCAATTTAAGGTCCGATGATCTGGATCAGTTCTGTTGTCGACCAGACCTTTTTGATCCATCTTTGGCAGTATTTCAAAAATTCGGCTTGGGTAATCTGGCGTGGCGGGGTTGGTTGGATAAAACAGCTCGTTCTACCCCAAAATCATATATTTTACGTCATATAACTCATTCCGGATTGCGAGATATGCCCGATTTAAAGTCTGATGGTTTGGATCACTTCTGTTGTCAACCAAGCCGTTTCTAATCCATCTTTCGCGGTAGGCTACAGTAGCTCTCTACCCTAAAATCAAGTATTTTACCTTAAGTAACTCATTCCGGATTGCGAGATATGCCCAATTTAATGTCCTATGGTCTGGATCACTTATGTCGCTGAATGGGCCTTTTCTAATCCATCTTTAGCAGTATTTTACAAATCCTGCTTGGGCAACCCGGCGTAGCGGGGTTGGATGTCCAAAGTAGCTTGTTCTACCCTAAAATCATATATTTTATGTCAGATAACTCATTCCAGATTGCAAGATCTGCCCGATTTAAAGTCCATTGGTCTAGATCACTTCTGTCATCGACCGAGCCTTTTCTGATCCATATGTGGCGGTTGGCTAAAGTTGTTCGTTCTACCCCAAAATCTTTTATTTTACGTTAGATAACTCATTCCGGAATGTGAGATATGACCGATTTAAGGTCCAATTGTGTGGATCACTTTTGTCATCGACTGGTCCCTTTCTAATCCATCTTTGGCGGTTAGCTAAAGTAGCTTGTTCCACCCCAACATCTTATACTTTACGTCAGATAATTCATTCCTGATTGCGAGATACGCCCGATTTAAGGTTTGATGGTCTGGATCAATTCTGTCGTCGACCGGGTCTTTATAGATCCATCTTTGGCAGTAGGCTAAAGTAGCTCGTTCTACCGCAAAATCATATATTTTACGTCAGATATCTCATTCCGGATTATGAGAGACACCTGATTTAAAGTCCAATGGTCTAGATTACTTTTGTCATCGACCAGGCCGTTTCTGATCCATCTTTGGCGTTAGGCTAAAGTAGCGTGTTCTACCCCAAAATCATATATTTTATGTCAGGTAACTCGTTCCAAATTGCGATATATGCCCTATTTAAATTCCGATGGTCTGTATCATTTCTTTCACCGACTGGGCCTTTTATGATCCATCTTTCACGATATTTCGCAAGTACGGCTTGGGTAACCCAGCAAAGCTGGGTTAGTTGGCTAAAGTAGCTCATTCTACCCTAAAATCATATATTTTACATTAGATAACTCTTTCTGGATTGCGACATACACCCGATTTAAGGTCCGATGGACTAGATCACTTCTGTCATCGACTGGGCCTTTTCTGATCCATCTTTGTCTGCATTTCGCAAATCCGGCTTGCGCGACCCGGTGTAGCGGCAAAATCGTATTTTTTACGTAAGATAACTAATTTCGAAATGTGAGATACGCTTGATTTCTGGTCCAGTTGTCTAAATCACTTCTGTCGTCGACCGAGCCTTTTGAGCTCCATCTTCTGGAGTTGGATAAAGTAACTGGTTCTACCCAAAAATCGTTATATTTTACGTCAAGTAACTCATTCCGGATTGCGAGATACGCCCTATTTAAGATTAAATGGTCTGGATCAGTTTTTTGGTTGACCGAGCCTTTTCTGATCCATCTTTGGTGGTATTTCACAAATTCAGCTTGGAAAACTAGGCAAAGTAGTGTTGGTTGGCTAAAGTAGCTCGTTCTACCCCAAAATCATATATTTTACATCAGATAACTCATTCCGGATTGCGAGACATGCCCGATTTAAGGTCCGCTGGTCTGGATCACTTCTGTCATCAACAGGGTCGTTTCTGATCCATCTCTCCCAGTAGGCTAAAGTAGCTCGCTCTAGCCCAAAATCATATATTTTACGTCAGGTAAGTCATTCCCGATTGCGAGATACGCCCGATGGTCTGGATCACTTCGGTCGTTGAAAGGGCCTTTTCTGATCTATCTTTGGCGGTATTTTGCATATCCGACATGGGCAACCCGGTGTACCAGGGTTGGAAGTCTAAAGTAGCTCGTTCTACACCAAAATCATATATTTTACGTCAGATAACTCATTCCGGATTGCGAGATACGCCCGATTTAAGGTTCGATGGTCTAGATCACTTCTGTCACCGACTGGGCCTTTTTTTTATCCATCTTTGATGATATTTTCCAAATCTGGCATGGGCAACCCGACATAGCCTGGTTGGTTGCATAAATTAGCTCGTTCTACCCCAAAAATATATATTTTAGGCCAGCTAACCAAATCCAGATTGCGAGATGCGCTCGATTTAAGGTCCGATGGTCTGGATCACTTCTGTCACCGATAGGGCCTTTTCTGATCCATCTTTGGCGGTAGGCTAAAGTAGCTCGTTCTACCTAAAATCATAGATTTTACGTCAGATAACTCATTCCGGATTGTGAGATACGCCCGATTTAAGGTCTGATGGTCTAGATCACTTCTGTCACCGACCGGGCCTTTTTTTATCCATCTTTGATGACATTTTCCAAATCCGGCATGGGCAACCCGACGTAGCGGTGTTGGTTGGCTGAAATAGCTCGTTCCACCCCAAAATCATATATTTTACGTTAGATAACTCATTCCGGATTGTTGGATACGCTCGATTTAAGGTCCGAAGGTCTGGACCATTTCTGTCGTCGACTATGCCTTTTCAGCTCCATCTTTGACAGTAGGATAAAGTAGCTCGTTCTACCCTAAAATCACTATATTTTACGTCTGGTAACTCATTCTAGATTGCGAGATACGCCCTATTTAAGGTCTAATTGTCTGGATCACTTCTGTCGTCGACCAGGCCTTTTTTTGATCCATCTTTGGTGGTATTTCACAAATCTGGCTTTGGTAACCCGACAGAGCATGGTTGGTTGGCTAAAGTAGCTCATTCTACCCCAAAATCATATATTTTACATCAGATAACTCATTCCGATTTGCAAGATACGCCCGAATTAAGTTCCAACGGTCTGGATCACTTCTGTCGTAGACCAGCCCTTTTCTAATCCATCTTTGCCGGAATTTCTTAAATCCGGCTTGGGCAACCGCTGTAGCGGTGTTGGTTGGCTGAAATAGCTCGTTCCACCCCAAAATCGTATATTTTACGTCAGATAACTCATTCCGGATTGTGGGATACGCTCGATTTAAGGTTCAAAGGTCTGGTCATTTCTGTCGTCGACTAGGCCTTTTCAGCTCCATCTTTGGCAGTAGGATAAAGTAGCTCGTTCTACCCTAAAATCACTATATTTTACGTCAGGTAACTCATTCCAGATTGCGAGATACGCCCTATTTAAGGTCTAATGGTCTGGATAACTTCTGTCGTCGACCAGGCCTTTTCTGATCCATCTTTGGTGGTATTTCATAAATTCGGCTTTAGTAACCCAGCAGAGCATGGTTGGTTGGCTAAAGTAGCTCGTTCTACCCCAAAATAATATATTTTACATCAAATAACTCATTCCGAATTGCAAGATATGCCCGAATTAAGTTCCGATGGTCCGGATCACTTCTGTCGTTGACCGGCCCTTTTCTAATCCATCTTTGCCGGTATTTCTTAAATCTGGCTAGGGCAACCCGGCGAAGCAGTGTTGGTTGGCTGAAATAACTCGTTCTACCCCAAAATCGTATATTTTACGTCAGATAACTCATTCCAGATTGTGGGATATGCTCGATTTAAGGTCCGAAGGACTGGATCATTTCTGTTGTCGACCGGGCCTTTTCAGCTCCATCTTTGGCAGTAGGATAAAGTAGCTTGTTCTGCCCTAAAATCACTATATTTCACGTCAGGCAACTCATTCCGGATTGCGAGATACGCCCTATTTAAGGTCTAATGGTCTGGATCACTTCTATCGTCAACCGTGCCTTTTCTGATCTATCTTTGCGGTATTTCAAAAATCTGGCTTTGGTAACCCGACAGAGCAGGTTTGGTTGGCTAAAGTAGCATGTTCTACCAGAAAATCATATATTTTACGTCAGATAACTCATTCCGGATTGCGAGATATGCCCGATTTAAGGTCTGATCATCTAGATAAGTTCTGTCGTCGACCAGGCCATTCTGATCCATCTTTGAATGTATTTCATAAATCCGGCTTGGGCATCCAGGCGTGGTGGGGTTGGTTGGATAAAGTAGCTCATTCTACCACAAAATCTTTGAAGGTATTTAAGGTCCGATGGTCAGGATCAATTCTGTCGTCGTTCAGGCCTCTTCAGATTCATCTTCGGCGGTAGGCTAAAATAGCTCGTTGTATCCCCAAAGTCAAATATTTTACATCGGATAACTCATTCTGGATTGCGAGATACGCCCGATTTAAAGTCCGATGGTCTGGATCACTTTTGTCGTCGACCAGGCCTTTTCCGATCCATCTTTGGTGGTATTTCATAAATCCGACTTGGGCATCTTGGGGTGGCAGCGTTGGTTGGATAAAGTAGCTCGTTCTACCCCAAAATCATATAATTTATTACAGATAACTCATTCCGGATTGTGAGATACGCTCGATTTAAGGTCCGATGGTCAGGATCAATTCTGCCACCGACCGGGCCTTTTCAGATCCATCTTTGGCGGTATCTAAAGTAGCTCGTTCTACCCCAAAATCATATGTTTTACGTCAGATAACTCATTCCGGATTGAGAGATATGCCCGATTTAAAGTCCGATGGTATGGATCACTTCTGTCGTCGACCGTGCCTTTTCTGATCCATCTTTGGCGGTAGGCTAAAGTAGCTTACTCTACCCCAAAATCATATATTTTACGTTAGGTAACTCATTCAAGATTGCGACATACGCCCGATTTAAGGTCTGATGGTCTGGATCACTTCCGTCGATGAAAGGGCCTTTACTGATCCATCTTTAGTGGTATTTCGCAAATCCTGTTTGGGCAACCCAGCGTAGCGAGGTTGGTTGGCTAAAGTAGCTCGTTCTACCCCAAAATCATATATTTTACGTCAGATAACTCATTCCAGATTACCAGAAACGCCTGATTTAAGGTCTGATGGTCTGGATCACTTATGTCGTCGACCGGGACTTTTCTAATCCGTCTTTGGCGGCAAGCTAAAGTAGCTAGTTCTTCCTCAATATCACATATTTTACGGCGGATAACTCATTCCAGATTGCGAGATATGCCCGACTTAAGGTCCGATGGTCTGGATCACTTCTGACGCCGACAGGGACTTTTCAAATCTGTGTTCGGCAGTAGGCTAAAGTAGCTCATTCTACTCTAAAATCATATATTTCACGTCAAATAACTCATTCTGGATTACGAGATACGCCCGATTTAAGGTCTGATTGTCTAGATCACTTCTGTCGTCGACCGGGCCTTTTTTTATTCATTTTTTGCGGTGTGTTAAAGTAGTTCGTTCTACCCCAAAATCATATATTTTACATCTGATAACTCATTCGGGATTGCGAGATACGCCCGATTTAAGGCCCAATGGTTTGGATCACTTCTGTCTTCGACTGGGACTTTTCAGATTTGTCTTTGGCAGTAGAATAAAGTATCTCCTTCTACCCCAAAATCATATATTTTACGTCAGATAACTCATTCCGGATTACGAGAGACGCCTGATTTAAAGTCTGATGGTCGGATCACTTTTGTCGTCGACCAGTCCGTTTCTGATCCATCTTTGGCGGTAGGCTAAAGTAGCTCGTTCTACCCCAAAATCATATATTTTACGTTAGGTAACTCATTCTGGATTGCAAGATACGCCTGATTTATGGTCTGATGGTCTGGACACTTCTGTCGCCGACCCGGTCGTTTCTTATCCATCTTTGTCGGCATTTCGCAAATCCGGCTTGCATACCCCGATGTTGCGGTGTTGGTTGGCTAAGATAGCTCGTCTTACCACAAATTGTATATTTTACGTAAGATAACTCATTCTGGATTGTGAGATACGCTCGATTTAAGGTCTGATGGTCTAAGTCACTTCTGTCGTCGACTGGGCCTTTCGAGCTCCTTCGACAGTAGGATAAAGTAGCTCATTTTACCCGAAAATCATTATATTTTACGTCAAGTAACTCATTCCGGATTGCGAGATACACCCTATTTAAGATCTAAGGGTCTGGATCACTTTTATCGTCGACCAGGCCTTTTCTGATCCATCTTTGGCGGTATTTCACAAATCCGGCCTGGGAAACTCGACAAAATAGGGTTGGTTGGCTAAAGTAGCTCTTTCTACCCCAAAATTATATATTTTACATTAGATAACTCATTCCAGAATGCGAGATACTCCCGACTTGAGGTCCGATTGTCGGGATTACTTTTGTTGTCGACCAGGCCTTTTCTGATCCATCTTTGGCGGTATTTCGTAAATCCGGCTTGGGTAACCTGGCATGGCAGGGCTGGTTCGATAAAGTAGCTCATTCTACCCCAAAATCATATATTTTGCATTAGATAACTCAATACGAATTGCGAGATACGTCCGATTTAAAGTCTGATGGTCTTGATCACTTCTGTAGTCAACCAGGCTGTTTCTGATCCATCTTTGGCGGTAGGCTAAAGTAGCTTGCTCTTCCCCAAAATCATATATTTTAAGTCAGGTAACTCATTCCAGATTGCTAGATAAGCCCAGTTTAAGGTCCAATGGTCGAGATCACTTCTGTCGTTGACCGATCCTTTTCCGATCCAACTTTCGCAAATCCTGCTTGGCCAACCCAACATAATGGGGTTGGTTTTTTAAAGTAGCTCATTCTACCCCAAAATCATATATTTTATGTCAGATAACTCATTCTGTATTATGAGATACACCCAATTTAATGTTCGATGGTATAGATCACTTCTGTCGTTGACCGGGCCTATTCTGATCCATCTTTGGCGTTATTTCACAAATTTGTCTTGGACAAGCTGGCCTATCGGGGTTGGTTGGCTAAAGTAGCTCGTTCTACCCCAAAATCATATATTTTACGTTAGATAACTCATTCCAGATTGCAAGATACGCCCGATTTAAGGTCCGATGGTCTGGACAACTTCTGTCGTTGACCGGGCATTTTCTGATCCATCTTTGGCGGCAGGCTAAAGTTGTTCGTTCTACTCTAAAATCTTATATTTTATGTTAGATAACTCATTCCGGATTGCGAGATACACCCGATTTAAGGTCCGATGGTCCGGATCACTTCTGTCATCTACCGTACCAATTTAGATCCATCTTTGGCGTTAGGCTAAAGTAGCTCGTTCTACCCTAATATCATATATTTTACGTCGGATAACACATTCTAGAATGCAAGATATGCCTGATTTAAGGTCTAATTGTGTTGAACACTTCTGTCATCGACTGGTTCCTTTCTGATCCATCTTTTGCGGTTGGCCTAAAGTTGCTCGTTCTACCCCAAAATCGTATATTTTACATCAGATAACTCAATCCGGATTTCGAGATACGCCCGATTTAAGGTCCGATGGTTTAGATCAATTCTGTCGTCGACCGAGCCTTTTCAGATCCATCTTTGGCGGTAGGCAAAAGTAGCTCATTCTACCCCAAAATCATATATTTTACGTCAAATAACTCATTCCGGATTACGAGAGATGCCCGATTTAAAGTCTGATGGTCTGGATCACTTTTGTCGTTGACCAGGCCATTTCAGATCCATCTTTGGCGGTAGGCTAAAGTATCTCGTTCTACCCCAAAATCATATATTTTACGTCAGGTAACTCATTCCTGATTGCGAGATACACCCTATTTAAGGTCCAATGGTCTGGATCATTTCTTTCATCGACCGGGCCTCTTCTAATTCATCTTTGCCGGTATTTCACAAATCCGTCTTGGGGAACCCAGCATAGTTGGGTTGGTTGGCTAACGTAGCTCATTCTACCCCAAAATCTTATATTTTACAACAAATAACACTTTCTGGATTGCTAGATACGCCCAATTTAAGGTCTGATGGTCTTGATCACTTTTGTCGTCGACTGGGCCTTTTCTGATCCATCTTTGTCGGCGTTTCGTAAATCCATCTTGCGCAACCCGGCGTAGCCATGTTGGTTGGTAAAATAGCTCGTTCTACCCTAAAATTGTATATGTTACGTCAGATAACTTATTCCCAATTGTAAGATAATCTCGATTTAAGGTCCGATGGTCTAAATCACCTCTGTCGTCGACCGGGCCTTTTCAGCTCCATCTTCGGCAGTAGGATAAAGTAGCGCGTTCTACCCTAAAATCATTATATTTTACGTCAAGTAACTCATTCCGGATTGCGAGATACGCCTTATTTATGATCTAATGGTCTGGATCACTTCTGTCGTCAACCGGGCCTTTTCTAATCCATCTTTGGCTGTATTTCACAAACACGGATTGAGAAACCCCGCAAAGCAGGGTTGGTTGGCTAAAGTAGCTCGTTCTACCCCAAAATCATATATTTTACGTCAGATAACTCATTCTGAATTGCCAGATGCGCCCGATTTAAGGTCTGATGGTCTGGATCAGTTCTGTGGTCGTGTAACGCCCCGAACTTTTCGATGCTCGGGCATCGAAAGTCCTGAAGTGTTACCATAAGATTCAATGTGACATATACATGTATACGATACCAATCCAACTATTCTAGCCTTACATCATTTCCCTAACGCTAGCTTATCCGTTGGGGATGATCTTCATTCATAAATCAAGCTATCTGACCGTTGAATTTTAAGACAAGCCCATCCATTACGTAATTTGACATAAGTACTTTCTCTTAGAAGACGTGACGAATAACTCCCTATCTATAATGATTTAGATATACGTTCTTTTGTAAGAATTGCCTAGAAACATGTCTATAACCATGTGGAGCCATTAGATTTCCCAAAACTCATATATCGACAGTAATTACGAAATTGCCACTAACCTAGACCCCTGAACACTAAATCACATGGTTCTCACGGTCCGTTTCATGTGAAATTTTATATCATGCCTGATTATCACAAATTAACCGTAAACCTCGAATTTCAACCCTTAGATCATAGTAAATCAGCTACTTGACCTCTACATCCGCGCGTACACTTATCAGATCAAGATTTTGATCCGTCCATCTTATTCACACCATAGGAATATGCTTAACCCACCATTAGAATCATAATCTGACAAAATTTCATGTGTAAGAAAGTCACTCGAATCTAACGTTATAAAAGCCTTACCCCTAATCACTCCAAAAACTCATTTTATGTCTATCCGTTTACGAAACTACCCGTACATCAACCCTCATACATGGCTGGAGTGCATACCATCAAGTTCCCATATTTTTAACAAGTCATTTGACTACCCATCCTGACTGGATCCGCCAAATCGGCCATCCAAATATGAGAACAAACCGATCATTACGATGATCTTAGGGTATAAGTCCAAATTACCTGGTAGCTTGTCAATTAAATGTGTACAAACATTATTTTGAAATATAGAGTGTGTTAGCCGTTAAAATAGCATCTTGATTATCCTTGAGAAATCAGGGCCCAAATTTAACCCATTGAGAGATCTTGAGAAGTAACGATTGGTCTCTTTTGGACGGTAAAGTTGTGAGTTACAGATGACGAAAGTCAAGATAAAGGAAAAGGGTAAATTTGTAAATTTAAACCATATATAATAACATGTACAACATCAACTATCTCTTGTTAAGTAAGTGATTTGATGGTAACCATCAACCACACTCATTTATAAAGTGCGGCCCACCAATGACTCGGATTTATCCCATCTTTTGGCCCATGACCTAACATGGTCTCGCCAAACCAATGAACGGAGTGGATTTCTTATCAAACATCACTATGGACCCCACCTGATTTTTCCCAGCCATGCATGAAAGTAAAGAATTCATGTGAAATTAATACACGTAAACGACTTCCTAGTTAAAGGTAAATACAGTCCACGTTGATTAACGTATGACCCACCTATTACTTAGATAAGTTTCATATTTTGGCCCCTTAGATCTTTTAGCCGTTGACGTTCACTCTCGAGACAATCCGACCTCTAGATCTATGGAAAGCCACCATTAGAGCTAGGATTCAAACCGTAAGGCCCACCTAAGCATTGGATTTGTCACATCTCCGGGCGAGATGGCCCATTTAAGCCTCAAAACATAATGGATGGAGTGGATTTCCCACTAGCATCGCTATGGGCCCCACCTTACCGTGCTTGTGCACTGGTGCCAAAGCACCCGCGGTGCACCGAACCCTCAGCAAGTTCAAATCGGGCGCTGACCCACGACTTCCTGAAATTGGAGGTTTCTCTCTCTCCTTGCGTTTAGCCAACAAACGGTGATGTCCGTTTGCATCGATGGTTGCCCACCAGAAGGACCCACCTTAATGATCCAAACCATCCATCGAATTCACTCAGAGGGCCCCACCAAAACCCACCTCACCTTCCTCGTTGAAAGGCAGCCACGTGCTTACTACCCTTGCCGCAAACAGACCTACAAACACACAATTTCCAGAAGTGGAAACTGTCTTCCCTGCAACCTGTCGGCGATCCACGTGAGTTCCATCTCCTTCAATCTCAGCCGTTCGTCTGGAGCAAATCTCGACCCTTCATACAGGTTCCGGTTTTCATAGAAAATCGGCAACTGAAACAGCTACCGGTTTCATCTACTGACCTTACCTGACGGTTGTTTCAAGACAGAAGAATCTGAGCCACCTATTCTTCATCCAAGGGCTCTTGGATGAGCTAGGGTTTGTTTTAAGGAGGAGAGGATTGAGAAAGATCAGACTTCTCATCCATTCTTGCAGCTGCAACCAGAAAATTGGCTGAAATCTACTCCACTCGAACCCACCACCTAAACTTCTTAGAAGCTTCGAAAATCCACATCCCCAAGCTCCCATAGACCTATTTGAACCACCTAGAGGCTTCGTTTTGGAGAGAGTCTCGACCGTTGGCGATCTGCCATTAACAGTGGCTTTCTTCCCCATCCCGCTGGTGCATTTCTGGGCGCGTCCGACCATGGCGTTTGAGTCCGGAGGTGACTGGACTCTGCAACAGGGGAAAACGGAGAGAAATAAAGAGGAAGAGGAAGAAAGAAGAGGAGATGAGAGAAGTGGCTGTTGCACTGCATCATGACTGTTAGGCCGCAATTACTGACCTGACCGAGTTCAGTTTGGGTCAGTGTTTCCGATGACAGAGAGGTAGGGACGGAAAGAAGAAAGGGAAGAAAGGAGAAAGGAAAGAGAGAGAGAGAGAGAAAGAGAGAGAGAGAGAGAGATAGAGAGAGAGAGAGAAGAAAAGGAAGGAGAAACAAAGGAGAAAGAGGGAGGCGAAGCTGCTGCTATCACTACCGCTGTTGACTCAGTTGCTAACCCAGTATCTGAGTTCCAGCCTGACTAAGTTGCTGGATAGAGTCTAGCCACACCATCTGGTAAGGAGAAGGAAAGGGAAGTAGAGGGTGAGCGGCTGCATCAGCTCGAACTGAACCAGCTCGACCCGTTGCAAGTCCAACTCGCTGGACCGAGTTCGAACTGAGTTGGGCGTGGGTCAGATGCATCCCAGGCCTTTTGGAAGGCTAGGGAGAAGGAAATCAGAGTGAGAAGAGGAAGAGGGAGAGAAGGGAAGTTGGTGCCGGGTTTGGTTGCTACCGGGTCAACTGGACTCGGCTCGGTTTGAATCACAACTTGACCAGTTGGTCTTCTTGCTGGAGTTCTCCAGCAGTATGTGAGAAAGAGAGTATTAGAAGAAGGAAGGAGAAAGAAAGAGAAGAGAGAGCGGAAAGGAGAAGAAGAAGGGGAGAGAATGTAGGGGTGGTTGGTTGAACCGAGTCAACTCACTGAGTCGGGTTGACCCGAATCCCATATTATTCAGGGACTGTATCATTCAGCAAATCGACAATATTGGGGCTCCCAGTCCCGATGTCAGTGCTAGGCATCGTCATCAAGTAACCTTTCCAACTCAAGTACTGAGTCGACTTAATGAGTCAATGTTTCCTTTCTAGACTAGACATGCCTCATTTTATTAATGTCACTGTTGCACTCTTATTATTAGGATTGCTAATATTATATATGATTAGCCATTGACGGAGAATTTATGCCAGAACTAGTTATAATAAATGGAATTAAAATTAGTGAATAGTGTAATTTACTTACCATTCTTAAATATTATCATAATATTAATTATCATCATGATGATTACTATTAACATGTTACGATAATATTAGTTGTTATAAATGAAACTACCATTAGCGATATTGGCATGGTGTCCATCACTTGAACATATTATCTTTAATGATAGGTTATACTATTTTATTACAATTTTAATACTAATCATTACTAGGGTCACAAATAATAGTTGTATCATTAAAGTTAAATTTTAACTAACCATATTACAATTATATTGTATTTAAGTAGCACATACATCATAAGTTCTACTCCTAGAATTAAACCCTAGGATGTAAACCCTAAAGATAACTAAAACCCTAAAAGATAACCCTAGGTAGTATGAAGAACTTGGATCTAATGGTACAAGTTCATGAATTGTGTTAGGATTCAATTCTAAAGGCGCGACACTAGTAGGCGATTCCAAGTATAAGGTGATAATTCTTCCCCTTGAGCTTTCCATCTTCTCATTAGCTTAAGTTATAGTTTTTATTTAAATTCATAATTGATATCTCTCTTTATAATCACATGTGTTAGCTGGTGAAAATTGAATTACTGTATTACATGCTTTACGATTATCCTGTATAATTGTTCATGCTTGTGGATTTATTTTTGTGGATTGCTTTTGGAACTTAAACTGGTACATTAGTGGGAAATTCCCACATATGAATGTACACCCATACTTGGGATGTAACTTGACTAGTTGTGATCGTAATGGACCTTCGACTTGGCGGTTACTGAGTGTGGTTTAGATGGATCATTGATGTGGGCCTACCATCCAGGGTTGTGGTGTCCAATGGTTTTCAAGGATGGTCTTTTATCGCATGGTTCTGATACTCGCCCTATGTGGCCTACTTTGATATCGCCCTATGTGGCTTTGTTCTAGTATTTTCCCTATATGGGTTAAATGTTTTATACTGTACAACCATGCGATGGTAAGCCCCACATATTGTAATATGATTGGCTACTAATCGATGGGTTTCCATTAAACATCTAAAGGTGGTAGCCTCATAAGCCAGGGATGGTGGAATGGGACACTATGCCTGAGATGTCGTCCTACGCTGGGCTCTGAGCTCCCCGTAGTGACCTTTGAACTTATTAAACCTGCTAAGTGTAATTGGATTAATAATGGACTGGCTAATCATGCATACATCGCACAGACCAGTATTTATTGCTATCATACGTGGGCTACGTATTATTTCCGACTGGTTGATATTTCTCAGGTTCAATGATTCCGACTGGTTGATGTTTCCCAGGTTCGATGATTGCATGGGCGGCGGCCCTGTCCGCACGGATGAGCATCCCTGGGGCGTGAATGCATTCCATACATCCATGCACATAATAAGATCTGCATCATGTACCGTTTTGTATGCTTTATTTTATAACTATGCTTACCTAATGCGGCGGTGTGTAATCTTAAGGGGAGTTCACACTGAGTTGGCCACTCATCCATCAAATATATAACCGTACAGGTAGCACAGATGTCTTAAGTGACTTTCAGGTTCTGGCTGATGAGTAGACGGGTACAAGTGCCAAGGTTGCATACTACATCTACCTCGAGGAGTTGCGCAGTCTTGCGGCTTATGTTTACATTCTTATGTTATTTTCTTATACTAGATCATGTGGATTCTTGTATTTGTTTGTATCGACAAGAAAACAAAATGTGTTTAATTTGGGGGATTTATTCAATGATAACAAAGAAAGAACGAAAGAACATTGATCACATTTATTCTGAGTTCATTTACATCCTCTGATTCCCTTGATTCTGAAAATAAAGCACAATCAATCAAAGTAGACAAGATAGTCTTATGGAAATTTTGGCAGCATAACGACACTATTTCAGTCATCTCCTATGACTTAGGAGGAATAGACAAGTCGACCAATCAGTCTTCAAGAGAATAGAGAATTCGACAGCATTTCAGTGCTATTCCGGTCATCTCCTGAGACTTAGGAGGAATACACCTTTTCGTCGATGATTCTTTCCTTCCTCTTGAACAAGAAGAACTTGAAGATTTGAAGACTCTAGCCATTCCAGCAGCATATCAGCCCATTGCTGTTATAGACTGTCCAGCAGTTGGTTTGCGCGGGTCCGCGCAAACGACATGCTTTGCGCGGGTCCGCGCAAACTACAGGAGCCCAATGCTCCTTTGCGCGGGTCCGCGCAAACTACAGGAACCCAATGCTCCTTTGCGCGGGTCCGCACAAACTACAGGAGCCCAATGGTCCTTTGCACCTTCTGTCTTCTCCTTCGTCTTTCTTCCACTCTGAAATCTTCCAACCACTTTTAAGAGAAAGAACGGGGTATTTATGGACATTTTTACTAGTGTAAATCTCTGTTCTGGTCGATGTGGGACAAAATAACATCCAACCATTTTTATACCTCCGCAAAACACTTTGCGCGGACTCGCGCAAACGACATGCTTTGTGCGGTCTCGCGCAATCTATCATTCCCGCGCAACCTGTCTTCACTGATCAACCTGCGCAACCTATTTACTTTGCGCGGTCCAGCGCAATCTATTCACTTTGCGCGAACCCGCGCAAAGTCATCTTCAAACTAATTTTTTTGATCTTCAAACTGATTTTCTTGATCTTTCCTTTCTTTAGTTCTTTGCTTATTTTATGCCTCAACATTGTTATATTCGAGACATGGGTTTGTATAAGTCATTATGGGCACTCTCTTGTATATTCTAAATGATAATGAAAATTTCATTTATGCTTACTTGTCCATTCTACGCTCATCTGCTTACTCTGATAAAAGAAGAATATATATATATATATATATATATATATATATATATATATATATATATATATATTTGACCATCCTTTAAGGTTAACACTAGGGTTTTTGGGAAACGGGTCATGTACTCGGGTCCTGAAAATTCAGGTTGTTATAGTTGGTATCAGAGCATAGTTTGGACAAACTTGGCCTTGGGAAATGATCTTATACAAACTCTAAATGTCTCAGGTTAGGATGTTTGAAGTTAGAAATTTGAACTTAGGTGAATGTCCCTTAGACTCAGAAGAATGATTGAGAAATGTAGAAACCCAAACTTAGGTTCCCTTTGGATGGCAATCCAAACTTATATGAAATTCTATCTGAGCAAAGGATACTTTAAGAATGTAGAAGCATGAACCTAGGGTCCCCTATAAATTGTTAGGAAAGTTATTTAAATTAATGTGGAATTCCCTTATAAGTGGGAGGACATGAGAATATAAAAATTCAAAGGTTAGTCTCCCTAAAAGATCGTTTGGACAACTACAGAACTTAGCAATGATTCTAGTTTCCCTTGAAGATTTCAGTTTTAGTCATTTGAACCTAGAACTAAAACTTGGTTCCCTTGTGAACTACCAGGATTGTTGTTTGAACTTGGAAATTAAATGTGTACCAAACACCCATCATGATGTACTTAAGACTATATAAGGACATTCTTTATACTTGACTTTCAAAAGAACGATTTCTAGAAATCGAAGATCTGACACTCATAAGACTCTACCAGTTAGAAATGATATTGTTACAATATTCAGTACATGAAATAAACTTAGGCCTGTAGGAAATTCTTAATTTACTCACCATAATGTACGTTAGATTGATCGAAAATGCTCTTTAAACTTAAGGAGCAATACCAGGAATTATAATTTAAATTCCTAATACATTCTTTTACTTAGAAATAATTCCCAAAATTCCACAATGTAAAATTAATTGAAGGTGAAGCTATAGAATTTTAGAAAAAAAATTTCGACCCTAAGTTGAGCTTATGAGGACTAGATTTGAGAGCCTTGATAAACTTAGCAAATTTTAGACTCAACTTTCACGTAGAAACTATAATCCTAAAATTTTCATATAGCGCTTAGCTAATCAGAGTGCGCATTGGAAGCATAATAGGCCACATAGTCTTATCTATTGCGGAAATAAACGATCACATGATATTCCTCAGGGGTCTAGAATAATTAAGGTCACGAGTTGATGGAACCACACTTAAACGAATTTTACATGGTTTCACTCGAATTCTAAGTCCTAGCAAATCTCAATGACTCTAATGCTCTGATCACGTAAAGGATCAAGATTTAACAGGATTATGAATGGATACCAAAATCCTCTGTCCTGCGCAGACAGATAATCGATGTATCGAGCTTAAACCTACTACGACCATCTATTCGTGTTAGCCTGAATGTTGGAATTTTGAAATCTTTAAGGGGAATAGGTTGCAATAATTCTTGTTCTAGTGGTACGTTTAAATATAGCTTATTAACAGTAAAGGACGTTATTGCACAGATGAGAAATAGAGTCCACTATTGAAATGAAATTATTACTTGTAATGTTAACATTTAGGGGTACACCTAACAAATCTTGGGACGAGATTTCTGTTAAGGGGGGTATATTGTAACGCCCCGAACTTTTCGATGCTCGGGCATCGAAAGTCCTGAAGTGTTATCATAAGATTCATCGTGACATATACATGTATACGATACCAATCCAACTATTCTAGCCTTACATCATTTCCCTAACGCTAGCTTATTCGTTGGGGATGATCTTCATTCATAAATCAAGCTATCTGACCGTTGAATTTCAAGACAAGCCCATCCATTACGTAATTTGACATAAGTACTTTCCCTTAGAAGACGTGACGAATAACTCCCTATCCATAATGATTTAGATATACTTTCTTTTGTAAGAATTGCCTAGAAACATGTCTATAACCATGTGGAGCCATTAGATTTCCCAAAACTCATAGATCGACAGTAATTACGAAAATGCCACTAACCTAGACCCCTGAACACTAGATCACATGGTTCCCACGGTCCGTTTCATGTGAAATTTTATATCATGCCTGATTATCACAAATTAACCATAAACCTCGAATTTCAGCCCTTAGATCATAGTAAATCAACTACTTGACCTCTACATCCGCGCGTACACTTATCAGATCAAGATTTTGATCCGTCCATCTTATTCACACCATAGGAATATGCTTAACCCATCATTAGAATCATAATCTGACAAAATTTCATGTGTAAGAAAGTCACTCGAATCTAACGTTATAAAAGCCTTACCCCTAATCACTCCAAAAACTCATTTTATGTCTATCCATTTACGAAACTACCCGTACATCAACCCTCATACGTGGCTGTCAAGTTCCCATATTTTTAACAAGTCATTTGACCACCCATCCTGATTGGATCCGCCAAATCGGCCATCCAAATATGAGAATAAACCGATCATTACGATGATCTTAGGGTGTAAGTCCAAATTACCTGGCAGCTTGTCAATTAAATGTGTACAAACATTATTTTGAAATATAGAGTGTGCTAGCCGTTAAAATAGCATCTTGATTATCCTTGAGAAATTAGGGCCCAAATTTAACCCATTGAGAGATCTTGAGAAGTAACGATTGGTGATAAGGTTTTGTCTCTTTTGGATGGCAAAGTTGTGAGTTACAGATGACGAAAGTCAAGATAAAGGAAAAGGGTAAATTTGTAAATTTAAACCATATATAACAACATGTACAACAGCAACTATCTCTTGTTAAGTAAGTGATTTGACGGTAACCATCAACCACACTCATTTATAAAGTGCGGCCCACCAATGACTCGGATTTATCCCATCTTTTGGCCCATGACCTAACATGGTCTCGCCAAACCAATGAACGGAGTGGATTTCTTATCAAACATCACTATGGACCCCACCTGATTTTTCCCAGCCATGCATGAAAGTAAAGAATTCATGTGAAATTAATACACGTAAACGACTTCCTAGTTAAAGGTAAATACAGTCCACGTTGATTAACGTATGACCCACCTATTACTTAGATAAGTTTCATATTTTGGCCCCTTAGATCTTTTAGCCATTGACGTTCACTCTCGAGACAATCCGACCTCTAGATCTATGAAAAACCACCATTAGAGATAGGATTCAAACCGTAAGGCACACCTAAGCATTGGATTTGTCACATCTCCAGGCGAGATGGCCCATTTAAGCCTCAAAACATAATGGATGGAGTGGATTTCCCACTAGCAACGCCATGGGCCCCACCTTACCGTGCTTGTGCACCGGTGCCAAAGCACCCGCGGTGCACCGAACCCTCAACAAGTTCAAATCGGGCGCTGATCCGCGACTTCCTGAAATTGGAGGTTTCTCTCTCTCCTTGCGTTTAGCCAACGAACGGTGATGTCCGTTTGCATCGATGGTGGCCCACCAGAAGGACCCACCTTGATGATCCAAACCATCCATCGGATTCACACAGAGGGCCCCACCAAAACCCACCTCACCTTCTTTGTTGAAAGGCACCCACGTGCTTACTACCCTTGCCGCAAACAGACCTACAAACACACAATTTCCAGAAGTGGAAACTGTCTTCCCTACAACCTGTCGGCGATCCGCGTGAGCTCCATCTCCTTCAATCTCAACCGTTCGTCTGGAGCAAATCTCGACCCTTCATACAGGTTCCGGTTTTCGTAGAAAACCGGCAACTGAAACAACTACCGGTTTCATCTACCGACCTTACCTGACGGTTGTTTCAAGCCAGAAGAATCTGAGCCACCTATTCTTCATCCAAGGGCTCTTGGATGAGCTAGGGTTTGTTTTAAGGAGGAGAGGATTGAGAAAGATCAGACTTCTCATCCATTCTTGCAGTTGCAACCAGAAAATCGGCTGAAACCTACTCCACTCAAACCCACCACCTAAACTTCTTAGAAGCTTCGAAAATCCACATCCCCAAGCTCCCATAGACCTATTTGAACCACCTAGAGGCTTCGTTTTGGAGAGAGTCTCGACCGTTGGCGATCTGCCATTAACAGTGGCTTTCTTCCCCATCCCGCTGGTGCATTTCTGGGCGCGTCCGGCCATGGAGTTTGAGTTCGGAGGTGACTGGACTCTGCAACAGGGAAAAATGGAGAGAAATAAAGAGGAAGAAGAAGAAAGAAGAGGAGATGAGAGAAGTGGCTGTTGCACTGCATCAGCGACTGTTAGGCCGTAATTACTGACCTGACCGAGTTCAGTTTGGGTCAGTGTTTCCGCTGACAGAGAGGTAGGGACGGAAAGAAGAAAGGGAAGAAAGGAGAAAGGAGAGAGAGAGAGAGAGAGAGAGAGAGAGGAGAGAAGAAAAGGAAGGAGAAACAAAGGAGAAAGAGGGAGGCGAAGCTGCTGTTATCACTACCGCTGTTGACTCAGTTGCTAACCCAGTATCTGAGTTCCAGCCTGACTAAGTTGCTGGATAGAGTCTAGCCACACCATCTGGTAAGGAGAAGGAAAGGGAAGTAGAGGGTGAGCGGCTGCATCAGCTCGAACTGAACCAGCTCGACCCGTTGCAAGTCCAACTCGCTGGACCGAGTTCGAACTGAGTTGGGCGTGGGTCAGATGCATCCCAGGCCTTTTGGAAGGCTAGGGAGAGGGAAATCAGAGTGAGAAGAGGAAGAGGGAGAGAAGGGAAGTTGGTGCCGGGTTTGGTTGCTACCGGGTCAACTGGACTCGGCTCGGTTTGAACCACAACTTGACCAGTTGGTCTTCTTGCTGGAGTTCTCCAGCAGTATGTGAGAAAGAGAGTAGTAGAAGAAGGAAGGAGAAAGAAAGAGAAGAGAGAGAGGAAAGGAGAAGAAGAAGGGGAGAGAAAGTAGGGGTGGTTGGTTGAACCGAGTCAACTCACTGAGTCAGGTTGACCCGAATCCCATATTATTCATGGACTGTACTCATTCAGCAAATCGACAATATTGGGGCTCCCAGTCCCGATGCCAGTGCTAGGCATCGTCATCAGGTAACCTTTCCAACTCAAGTACTGAGTCGACTCAATGAGTCAATGTTTCCTTTCTAGACTAGACATGCCTCATTTTATTAATGTCACTGTTGCACTCTTATTATTAGGATTGCTAATATTATATATGATTAGCAATTGACGAATAATTTACGCCAGAATTAGTTATAATAAATGGAATTAAAATTAGTGAATAGTGTAATTTACTTACCATTCTTAAATATTATCATAATATTAATTATCATCATGATGATTACTATTAACATGTTACGATAATATTAGTTGTTATAAATGAAACTACCATTAGCGATATTGGCATGGTGTCCATCACTTGAACATATTATCTTTAATGATAGGTTATACTATTTTATTACAATTTTAATACTAATCATTACTAGGGTCACAAATAATAGTTGTATCATTAAAGTTAAATTGTAACTAACCATATTACAATTATATTGTATTTAAGTTGCACATACATCATAAGTTCTACTCCTAGAATTAAACCTTAGGATGTAAACCCTAAAGATAACTAAAACCCTAAAAGATAACCCTAGGTAGTATGAAGAACTTGGATCTAATGGTACAAGTTCATGAATTGTGTTAGGATTCAATTCTAAAGGCGCGACACTAGTAGGCGATTCCAAGTATAAGGTGATGATTCTTCCCCTTGAGCTTTCCATCTTCTCATTAGCTTAAGTTATAGTTTTTATTTAAATTCATAATTGATATCTCTCTTTATAATCACATGTGTTAGCTGGTGAAAATTGAATTACTGTATTACATGCTTTACGATTATCCTGTATAATTGTTCATGCTTGTGGATTTATTTTTGTGGATTGCTTTTGGAACTTAAACTGGTACATTAGTGGGAAATTCCCACATATGAATGTACACCCATACTTGGGATGTAACTTGACTAGTTGTGATCGTAATGGACCTTCGACTTAGCGGTTACTGAGTGTGGTCTAGATGGATCATTGATGTGGGCCTACCACCCAGGGTTGTGGTGTCCAATGGTTTTCAAGGATGGTCTTTTATCGCATGGTTCTGATACTCGCCCTATGTGGCCTACTTTGATATTGCCCTATGTGGCTTTGTTCTAGTATTTTCCCTATATGGGTTAAATGTTTTATACTGTACAACCATGCGATTGTAAGCCCCACACACTGTAATATGATTGGCCACTAGTCGATGGGTTTCCTTTAAACATCCTAAGGTGGTAGCCTCATGAGCCAGGGATGGTGGAATGGGACACTATGCCTGAGCTGTCGGCCTACGCTGGGCTCTGAGCTCCCTGTAGTGACCTTTGAGCTTATTAAACCTGCTGAGTGTAATTGGATTAATAATGGACTGGCTAATCATGCATACATCGCACAGACCAGTATCTATTGCTATCGTACGTGGGCTTCGTATTATTTCTGACTGGTTGATATTTCCCAGGTTCGATGATTCTGACTGGTTGATGTTTCCCAGGTTCGATGATTGCATGGGCGGCGGCCCTGTCCACAAGGATGAGCATCCCCGGGGCGTGAACGCATTCCATACATCCATGCACGTAATAAGATCTGCATCATGTACTGTTTTGTATGCTTTATTTTATAACTATGCTTTCTTAATGCGGCGGTGTGTAATCTTAAGGGGAGTTCACACTGAGTTGGCTACTCATCCATCAAATATATAACCGTACAGGTAGCACAGATGTCTTAAGTGACTTTCAGGTTCAGGCTGATGAGTAGCCAGGTACAAGTGCCAAGGTTGCATGACTTCATCTACCTCGAGGAGTTGCGTAGTCTTGCGGCTTATGTTTACATTCTTATGTTATTTTCTTATACTAGATGTTGTAGATTCTTGTATTTGTTATATTCGAGACATGGGTTTGTATAAGTCATTATGGGCGCTCTCTTGTATATTCTAAATGATAATGAAAATTTCCTTTATGCTTACTTGTCCATTCTACGCTCATCTGCTTACTCTGATAAAAGAAGAAAAAATATATATATATATATATATTTGACCATCCTTTAAGGTTAACACTAGGGTTTTTGGAAAACGGGTCGTGTACTCGGGTCCTGAAAATTTGGGTTGTTACAGGCGGCCAGGCCTTTCTGATCCATCTTTGGCAAAATTTCACAAATCCAGCTTGGGCAACCTGACGTGGCGTAGTTGGTTGGATAAAATAGCTCGTTCTACCCCAAAATCATATATTTTTTGGCAAATAACTCATTTCGGATTACGAGATACGCCCGGTTTAAAGTCCTATGGTCTGGATCACATCGGTCGTCAACCGGGCCATTTCTGATCCATCTTTCAAGATAGGCTAAAGTAGCTCGCTCTACGCCAAAATCATATATTTTGCATCAGGTAGCTCATTCCAGATTTCGAGATACGCTCGATTTAACGTCCGATGGTCTGGATCACTTCGGTCTTTGAAAGGACCTTTTCTGATCCATCTTTGGTAGTATTTTGTAAATCCTGCATGGCCAACAGGGCATAGCTGGGTTGGATGTCTAAAGTAGCTCGTTTTACCCCAAAATCATATATTTTACGTCAGATAACTCATTCCAGATTGCGAGATACGCCCGATTATAGTCCAATGGTCTAAATCACTTCTATCATTGACTAGGCCTTTTCTGATCCATCTTTAGCGGTAGGCTAAAGTTGTTCGTTCTACCCCAAAATCTTTTATTTTACGTCAGATAACTCATTCCAGATTGCAAGATACGCCTGATTTAATGTCCGATGGACTGGATCACTTCTGTCGTCGATCGAGCCTTTTCAAATCCATCTTTGGTGGTAGGCTAAAGTAGCATGTTCTACCCCAAAATCATATATTTTTTGTCAGATAACTCATTCTGCATTGCAAGATACGCCCGATTTAAAGTCCGATGGTCTAAATCACTTCTGTCATTGACCGGGCCTTTTCTGATCCATCTTTGGTGGTAGGATAAAGTAGCTTGTTCTACCCTAAAACCATATATTTTACGTTAGGGAACTCATTCCGGATTGCGAGATACGCCCTATTTAAGGTCCGATGTTTTGGTCACTTCTGTCATTGACCGGGCCTTTTTTTATCCATCTTTGGCGGTATTTCACAAATCCGGCTTGGGCAACCCAGCATTATAAGGTTGGTTGGCTAAAGTAGCTCGTTCTACCCCAAAATCATATATTTTACATAGGATAACTCATTCCGGAATGTGAGATACGCTCGATTTAAAGTCCGATGGTCTGGATCACTTCTGTCGTCGACCTGCCCTTTTCTGATCCATCATTGCCAGTATTTCTTAAATCCAACTTGGGCAACATGGCGTGGTGGGTTTGGTTGAATAAAGTAGCTCGTTCGACCCCAAAATTATATATTTTACGTCATATAAGTCATTCCGAATTGCGAGATACGTCTGATTGAAAGTCTGATGGTCTGGATCTCTTCTGTCGTCAACCGGGCCTTTTCTGATCCATCTTTGGCAATAGGCTAAAGTAGCTCGCTCTTCCACAAAATCACATATTTTAAGTCAGGTAACACATTCCGGATTGCGAGATACGCCTGATTTAAGGTCTGATGGTCTGGATCACTTCTGTCGTCGACCAGGACTTTTCTAATCCATCTTTGGCGGCAGGCTAAAGTAGCTGGTTCTTCCTCAAAGTCATATATTTTACTTCAGATAACTCATTCCGGATTGAGAGAAAGGCCCGATTTAAAAGGTCCGATGGTCTGGATCACTTCTGTCGCCTACCGGGACTTTTTAGATCCATCTTTGTCGGTAAGCTAAAGTAGCTCGTTCTACTCCAAAATCATATATTTCACGTCATATAACTCATTCTGGATTTCGAGATATGCCCTATTTAAGGTCTGATTGTCTAGATCACTTCTGTCGTCGACCGGGCCTTTTTTTTTATCCATTTTTGGGGGTGGCTTAAAGTAGCTCGTTCTACCCCAAAATCATATATTTTACGTCTGATAACTCATTCCGGATTGCGAGATACGCTAGATTTAAGGCCTGATGATCTGGATCACTTCTGTCGTCGACCAGGACTTTTCAGATCCGTCTTTGGCAGTAGAATAAAGTAACTCGCTCTACCCCAAAATCATAAATTTTACGTCAGATAACTCATTCTAGATTGCGAGATACACCCGATTTAAGGTCCAATGGTCTGGATCACTTTTGTCGTCGATCAGGCCTTTTCAGATCCATCTTTGGCGGTAGGCTAAAGTACCTCCCTCTACACCAAAATCATATATTGTACGTAGATAACTCATTCTGGAATGTGAGGTATGCCCGATTTAAGGTCCGATGGTCTGGATCACTTCTCTCGTCGATAGGGACTTTTCAGATCTGTCTTTGGCAGTAGGCTAGAGTAGCTCATTCTACCCCAAAATCATATATTTTACGCCAGATAACTCATTACGAATTACGATATCTGCCCGATTTAAAGCCCGATGGTCTGGATCGCTTTGATCGTAGACCAGGCCTTTCGGATCCGTATTTGGCTGTATGATAAAATAGCTCGTTCTACCCTAAAATCATATATTTTAGGTCAGATAACTCATTCCAGATTGCGAGATACACCCGATTTAAGGTTATATGGTTTGGATCGCTTCTATCGTCGACTAGGCCTTTCCGATCCATCTTTGGCAGTAGGATAAAGTAGCGCCTTCTACCCTAAAATCTTATATTTTATGTCAGATAACTCATTCCGAATTGCGAGATATGCCCGATTTAAGGTCCGATGGTCTGGATCACTTCTGTCGTCGATAGGGCCCTTTCAGATCCATCTTTAGCGGTAGGCTAAAGTAGCTTGTTCTAGCCTAAAATAATATATTTTACGTCAGATAACTCATTTCGGATTGCGAGATACGCTCGATTTAGGGTCCGATGGCCTGGATCACTTCTGTCATCGACCGGACCTTTTCAGATCCATCTTTGGCGGTAGGCTAAAGTAGCTCGTTCTACCAAAAATGATGTATTTTCGTCAAATAACTAATTCCGGATTACGAGATACGCCCGATTTAAGGTCCGATAGTCTCGATCACTTCTGTCGTCGACTGGGCCTTTTTAGATCCATCTTTGGCGGTAGGCTAAAGTAGCTCGTTCTACCTCAAAATCATATATTTTACGTCAGATAACTCATTCTGGATTACAAGAGACGCCTAATTTAAAGTCCGATGGTCTAGATCAGTTTTGTCGTCGACCAGGCCGTTTCTAATCCATCTTTGGCGGTAGGCTAAAGTAGCTCGTTTTACCTGAAAATCATATATTTTACGTCAGGTAACTCAATCCGGATTGCGAGATACACCCAATTTAAGGTCCGATGGTCTGGATCATTTCTTTCACCGACTGGGCCTTTTATGATCCATCTTTGGCGGTATTTCACAAATCCGTCTTGGGCAACCCGGCATAGCCTTATTGGTTGGCTAAAGTAGCTCGTTCTACCCTAAAATCATATATTTTACATCAAATAACTCTTTCTGGATTGCGAGATACGTCGGATTTAAGGTCCGATGGTCTGGATCACTTCTGTCATCGACTGGGCCTTTTCTTATCCATCTTTGTCATCATTTCGCAAATCCGACTTGTGCAACCCGGTGTAGCGGTGTTGGTTGGCTAAAATAGCCCATTCTACCCCCAAAATCGTATATTTTACGTAAGATAACTCATTCCGGATTGTGAGATACGCTTGATTTAAGGTCCGATGGTCTAAATCACTTCTGTCGTCGACCGGGCCTTTCGAGCTCCTTCTTCGGCAGTAGGATAAAGTAGCTCATTCTACCCTAAAATCGTTATATTTTACGTCAAGTAACTCATTCCAGATTGCGAGATATGCCTTATTTAAGATCTAATGGTCTGGATCGCTTTTATCATCGACCAGGCCTTTTTTGATCCATCTTTGGTGTTATTTCACAAGCCCGGCTTGGGGAACCCAACAAAGCAGGGTTGGTTGGCTAAAGTAGCTCTTTCTACCCCAAAATCATATATTTTACATTAGATAACTCATTCTTGAATGCGAGATACGCCCGACTTAAGGTCTGATTGTCGGGATCACTTCTGTCATCGACCGGGCCTTTTCTGATCCATCTTTGGCGGTATTTCATAAATTCAGCTTTGGCAACCTGGCGTGGGAGGGTTGATTCGATAAAGTAGCTCATTCTACCCCAAAATCATATATTTTATGTCAAATAACTCATTCCGGATTGCGAGATACGTCCGATTTAAAGTCTGATGGTTTGGATCACTTCTGTCGTCAACCAGGCCTTTTCTGATCCATCTTTGGCGGTAGGCTAAAGTAGCTCTCTCTTCCCAAAATCATATATTTTGAGTTATGTAACTCATTCCAGATTGTGAGATAAACCCGATTTAAGGTCCAATGGTCAAGATCACTTCTGTCATTGACCGATCCTTTTCCGATCCATCTTTGGCAGTAATTTAGAAATCCTACTTGGGCAACCCGACGTAACGGGGTTGGTTTTCTAAAGTAGCTCATTCTTCCCCAAAATCATATATTTTATGTCAGATAACTCATTCTAGATTCCAAGATACACCCGATTTAATGTCTGATGATCTGGATCACTTCTATCGTCGATTGGGACTATTCGGATCCATCTTTGGCATTATTTCGCAAATTCGGCTTGGGCAAACCGGACTATCGGGGTTGGTTGGCTAAAGTAGCTCATTCTACCCCAAAATCATATATATTACGTTAGATAACTCATTCCGGATTGCGAGATATGCCCGATTTAAGGTCCGATGGTCTGGATCATTTCTGTCGTTTACCGGGCATTTTCTGATCCATCTTTGGTGGTAGGCTAAAGTTGTTCGTTCTACTCCAAAATCTTATATTTTACGTCAGATAAATCATTCTGGATTGCGAGATATGCCTGATTTAAGGTCCGATGGTCTTGATCACTTCTGTCGTTGACTGGGCATTTTTTGATCCATCTTTGGTGGTAGGCTAAAGTTGTTCGTTCTACTCCAAAATCTTATATTTTACGTCAGATAACTCATTTCGGATTGCGAGAGATGCCCGATTAAAGTCCGGTGGTCTGGATCACTTTTGTCGTCAACCATGACAATTTAGATCCATCTTTGGCGGTAGGCTAAAGTAGCTCGTTCTACCCTAATATCATATAGTTTACATCAGATAACACATTCCAGAATGCGAAATACGCCCGATTTAAGGTCCGATGGTGTGGATCACTTCTGTTATCTACTGGTCCCTTTCTGATCCATCTTTGGCGGTTGGCTAAAGTAGCTCGTTCTACTCAAAAATCTTATATTTTACCTTCGATAACTCATTTCGGATTTCGAGATACGCCCGATTTAAGGTCCGAAGGTCTAGATCAATTCTGTCATCAACCGGTCCTTTTTAGATCCATCTTTGGCGGTAGGATAAAGTAGCTCGTTCTACCCCAAAATCATATATTTTACGTCAGATAACTCATTCTGGATTACGAGAGACGCCCGATTTAAAGTCCGATGGTTTGGATCACTTTTGTCGTCCACTAGGCCGTTTCTGATCCATCTTTTGCGGTAGGCTAAAGTAGCTCGTTTTACCCCAAAATCATATATTTTACGTCAGGTAACTCATTCCAGATTGCGATATACGCCCTATTTAAGGTCCGATGGTCTGGATCATTTCTTTCACCGACCGGGCCTTTTCTGATTCATCTGTGGGGGTATTTTGTAAATCCGTCTTAGGGAACCTGGCATAGCTGGGTTGGTTGGCTAAAGTACCTCGTTCTACCCCAAAATCATATAATTTACAACAGATAACACTTTCTGGATTGTGAGATACGCCCATCTGATGGTCTGGATCACTTTTGTTGTCGATTGGGCCTTTTTTGATCCATATTTGTCAGCATTTCACAAATCTGGCTTGTGCAACCCGGCGTAGCGGTGTTGGTTGGAAAAATAGCTTGTTCTACCCCAAAATCGTATATTTTACATCAGATAACTCATTCCGGATTGTGAGATACGCTCAATTTACCGTCCGATGGTCTAAATCACTTCTGTCGTCAATTGGGCCCTTTCAGCTCCGCCTTCGGCAGTCAGATAAAGTAGCACATTCTACCCTAAAATCATTATATTTTACTTCAAGTAACTCATTCCAGATTGCGAGATACGCCCTATTTAAGATCTAATGGTTTAGATCACTTCTATCGTCGACCAGGCCTTTTCTGATCCATCTTTGGTGGTATTTCACAAATTCGGCTTGGAAAACCAAGCATAGCAGGGTTGGTTGGCTAAAGTAACTCATTCTACCCCAAAATCATATATTTTACGTCAGATAACTCATTCCGGATTGCGAGATACGCCCGATTTAAGGTCCGATGGTCCGGATCAGTTTTACCGTCGACCGAGCCTTTCTGATCCATTTTTGGCTGTATTTCGTAAATTTGGCTTAAGAAACCTGGCGTGGCATGGTTGGTTGGATAAAATAGCTTGTTCTAGCCCAAAATCATATATTTTATGTCAGATAACTCATTCCGGATTGCGAGATATGCCCGATTTAAAGTCCGATGGTCTGGATGACTTTTGTCGTCAGCCGGGCCGTTTCTGATCCATCTTTCGTGGTAGGCTAAAGTAGCTCACTCTACCCCAAAATTACTTTTGCTTCAATTCCCAAATTGAGTCGGTCAACGTAATTGATGCACTAGCTTATGATAGTTGGACTTTGACTAAGTAAGAGCCTAAAATCCATTGATCTTGTGATGCATGCTTTATCTGTATAAATTGTAATAATTTGTATTTTAGCATGTTTACTTAATATTGCTTAGATATTTCATCTCTTTTGGATCTATAATAACTGTATATCTCTCTTTGGATTTCGTGTTCTTCTTCATAAGCACATATGAATATTTGTCTTCATTTATTTATTTTTAATAAGAAGACACATTGCCCACATATCAATATGGATGGTATATTTGATGAACTTGAATCAGACTCTACAAATGATTCTGACTATGAGCCATCTGAGTTTGATGCTCGTCTTCATGCTTTAGAAGAGAAGGTAGATAATATGAATATTGCTCATGATCTTCAGTCTAAATATATGTGCAAATATCTTAAGCGTTTGAACAAGAGAATGCATAATCTTGATCCTACCATTCCTGCTCCTTCAGGATTCGATTGAATGTTTTCATTCTTGGTATGTAATAACTTTCATACTTTTGTTGGATTGTGCACTCTATTTGGTTTGATGACTTTTTAGTTATACAAGTAACTAGATTGTGAACGTTTACTTATATATTGTCGAGTTACTTCATCTATTCCTCCGATAATTATCCTTTACTTTGTTGCTTCCTTTGTCATATTGTGACAAAAAGGGGGAGAAGGTTTGATTGCTTATAGATATAAGTAGTTATATTTTGGATATGTGCTGCTACTCAGGGAGAGTATATAAATATAATGAGTTGTGCTACTTATTGAAAACTGGTTCTCTTATATAACCGGTGCATGATTCATTAATATGCATGTTGTGCTTCTCTTATTGGAGTATATTTTGTCACAAATTTGACAAAGGGGGAGATTGTAGGTTTGTCACAAATTTGACAAAGGGGGAGATTGTAAGTGTTATGGTCTCATGCTCCTTTGATTATCAAATTTTGTGGTACCAAAACATCTTGTGGTGCCAAAACCTTTATCTGTGTGTCTTGTGCTTGTATGTTGATATATATATGATTCAAGACGACATCACAATGGTTCAAGACATGTACGGTGCTCTGCTTCAAGGAATGCAAGGTTATGTACTTTGTCCTCTTCTGTATGCATCAATGTTCAGAGCTACATCAATAAGAAGAGTGTTTGTTCAAGACTCAAGTGCATTTCAAGACTCAAGTGCAACTCAAGTTGAAGTTTAAATTCAAGCTGTAGAAGATCTCAAGATCAAGCTACATTAAGTAGAGATCTCAAGCTTCAAAGGTTAACCATCATCTGAAAGAATGAAGTTCAATGTTCATACTTCATGTCCCAGGTATGATAGACCTTAGTTTGACCTTAGGGTAGGTCATTTTGTATACACAATTCAAGATGAATCTTTTTACGTGTATTTGATCTATTCTAAGACTAGTCCTGGACCTTGTTCGACTAGTCCTAGACCTGGTTCGACCAGTCCAAGAAATTTCACGACCAGTCCTAAGTTGTTTCAATTTTTCAGAATTTTTTGGTTATTCTACGACCAGTCCTGGAGATTGTTCGATCAGTCGTAGGGATGTCACGACTCGTCCTTCGACCAGTCCTAGAACTATGACTCAAACTCCAACAACCAATTCTGGTTACCTACGACCAGTCCTGGGTCAGCTACGACCAGTCGTAGGTGTTCTAAGACCAATCGTATAATCCTAAGACTAGTCGTAGAACGGATTTTTCAGATCGCGCTTAAAATTTCAAAATGTCGTTGGTGCTATGACCAGTCGAAGGGTTCCTAAGACCAGTCATAGATACGATCTTTGCATCTATAAATTGAACACGAATTTCAGAGTTTTTCATCGATTAATGTGAGAAAATTCGAGCTTCCACTCTAAGATAAGTTAGTGTTCATTTTAAGCTACTCTGTTCATATTTAATATTCTCTTTTTTAGCTAATTTATATTTGATTTTATTCCTATATTCCAATCCTATTTGAAAAAGAGGAATTGCTGTATTCCTTCTTCATTGGAATCAAAGTCAAATAGAGCTACGCCCAATTTGGTTTAATTTAAAATCAATTAGAACCTAGAACCATTTCTTAAGTGAGTATTAGACATTGAATGTTGATTCGAACTTCTACTCTGATTGGTTCTACCGGGCTGCTACAAAAGGAGAAATCCAGGTATTTTTACATTTATTATAAATTCCTTTATTTTGATTTTATTTGAGATTCGCCAGAAAAATCTCATTGTGTCGGTTATCTGAGGAGAGCCATAAAGCTCAGAAAGTGTGGGTTTTTGGATTGTGTAAGCCCAAGTTAAAAAGACACAATTGTGAAGGTTTTAGGTGAACCTGTGAAACCTATTTTCATAGTGAACGTTGATATCCCCTGTGTGAGGATATTAGGAGTGGAGTAGCAAGCTGTGTGGCTGTTGTTTAACAGCTGGTGAACACACAGGCGAACCACTATATATCGGTGTGTTTTGTGATTTGAATGCTCTTTTAATTTCTATATCATTAATCATTCAGATTTGTGGAATGTATATGTGGATGTGAATATTGTAATATTTACATTTCAAGCAAAGTGGGGAACGTTGTAATAGTTTAGAATTTATTTCTTGCTATTTCCTTTATTTTCTTTCTGTTTGAGTTTTGATATTCAATTTGTTCTAGTAAGGTTGTCTTGCCATAAACCATTGGTTTTTATGGTGCAAAGGTTGTCCTTAGAACAACGTTAGTATCAATCTCTTTATTTAAGATTGCTTTACATTTCAGTTCTTTGATTTATTTAAAGTACCATTCTTTATTTTTATAAGGCTATTGTATTTCAATTCCGCAATAAAATTTTAATTTAGCACAGTTCTATTCACCCTTGCCCCTCTAAGACATATAACTTGGCCTTTTCATAACTCATTCCGGATTGCGAGATACGCCCGATTTAAGGTCTGATGGTCTGGATCAGTTATGTCGTCGACCGGGCCTTTCTAATCCACTTTCGAGGTATTTCGTAAATCTAGCTTGGGCAAACAGGCGTGGCATGGTTGGTTGGATAAAATAGCTCGTTCTACCCTAAAATCATATATTTTATGTCAGATAACTCATTACGGGTTGCGAGATGCGCCAAATTTAAAATCCAATGGTCTAGATCACTTCTGTCGTCAACCGAGCCATTTCTGATCCATCTTTTACGGTAGGCTAAAGTAGCTTGACCTACTCCAAAATCATATATTTTACGTTAGGTAACTCATTCCGAATTGCGAGATACGCCCAATTTAACGTCCGTTGGTCTAGATCACTTCGGTCGTTGAAAGGGCCTTTTCTGATCCATCTTTTTGTCGTATTTTACAAATCCTGCATGGTCAACGTGATGTAGTGGGGTTAGATGTAGCTCGTTCTACCCCAAAATCATATATTTTACGTCAGATAACTCATCCCGGATTGCGAGATACGCCCAATTTAAAGTCCAATGGTCTAAATCACTTCTGTCGTCGACCGGTCCTTTTCTGATCTATCTTTGGCGGTAGTCTAAAGTTGTTCGTTCTACCCCAAAATATTTTATTTTATGTCAGATAACTCATTCCAGATTATGAGATACGCCCGATTTAAGGTCTGATGGTCTGGATCACTTCCATCGTCGACCGTGCCATTTCGGATCCATCTTTGGCGGTAGGCTAAAGTAGCTCGTTCTACCCCAAAATCATATATTTTACATCAGATAACTCATCCCGGATTGCGAGATACGCCCGATTTAAGGTCCGATGGTCTGGATCAATTCTGTCGTCGACCGGGCCTTTTCAAATCCATCTTTAGTGGTAGGCTAAAGTAGCTCGTTCTACCCCAAAATCATATATTTTACGTCGGATAACTCATTCTGGATTGCGAGATACGTCCGATTTAAAGTCTGATGGTCTATATCACTTCTGTCATCGACCGGGCTGTTTCTGATCCATCTTTGGTGGTCGGCTAAAGTAGCTCATTCTACCCCAAAACTATTTATTTTACATCGGGGAACTCATTCTGGATTACAAGATACACCCTATTTAAGGTTCGATGGTCTGCATCACTTCTGTCATTGACCGGGCCTTTTCTGATCCATCTTTGGAGGTATTTCACAAATTCGGCCTGGGAAACCCGACATAGTATGGTTGGTTGGCTAAAGTAGCTCGTTCTACCCCAAAATCATATATTTTACATAGGATAACTCATTCTGGAATGCGAGATACGCCCGACTTAAGGTCCGATCATCTGGATCACTTCTATCGTCGGCCTGACCTTTTCTGATCCATCTTTGGTGGGATGTCATAAATCCAGCTTGGGCAACATGGCATGGCGTGGCTGGTTGGATAAAGTAGCTAATTCGACCCCAAAATCATATATTTTACATCATATAACTCATTCTGGATTGCGAGATACGTCCGATTGAAAGTCCGATGGTTTGGATAACTTCTGTCATCGACCGGACCTTTTCAGATCCGTCTTTGGCGGTAGAACAAAGTAGCTCGTTCTACCCCAAAATCATATATTTTACGTCAGATAACTCATTCCGGATTGCGAGTTATAACCGATTTAAGGTCCGATGGTCTGGATTACTTCTGTTGTCGACTGGGACTTTTCAGATCCGTCTTTGGCTATATGCTAAAGTAGCTTGTTCTACTCCAAAATCATATATTTCACGTCAGATAACTCATTTCGGATTGCGAGAAATGCCCGATTTAAGGTTTGATTGTATAGATCACTTCTGTCGTCGACCGAGCCTTTTTTGATCCATTTTTGGCGGTGGGTTAAAGTAGCTTGTTCTACCCCAAAATCATATATTTTATGTCTGATAACTCATTCCGGATTGCGAGATACACCAGTTTAATGCCCGATGGTCTGGATCACTTCTGTCATCGATCGGGACTTTTCAGATCCGTCCTTGGCAGTAGAATAAAGTAGCTCGTTCTATCCTAAAATCAGATATTTTACGTCAGATAACTCATTCTAGATTGCGAGATACACCCGATTTAGGGTCCGATGGTCTTGATCAGTTTTGTCATCGACCAGGCCTTTTCAGATCCATCTTTGGCGGTAGGCTAAAGTACCTCCCTCTACCCTAAAATCATATATTGTACATCAGATTACTCATTCCGGATTGCGAGGTATGCCCGATTTAAGGTCCGATGGTCTAGATCACTTCTCTCGTCGACATGGACTTTTCATATATGCCTTTGGCGGTAGGCTAGATGTAACATCCCGAATTTTCGCCAACCTGGAATTAGACGTCCTTGGGCGATGGGTCAATCCTAACACAGGTTTAACTTCCCAAACGCTCAATTAAAGCCTCAAATCCCTTTTTAAACAATTTTCTTCACAAATCCCACCCTTCACTACCTTGTGCTTTCAATTTTTCAAAGCACTTTCGCCCTAGACACTATCTTAAAGTAGCTAAGTAGTAAAACTTGGATCACTTTACATACAAACTGCAAAGGCCTAAGTACCATCTCAACCAGAAAACAATTAGGATTAAATCCTTTAGAAATTTAACAAAGTTAACTAAGTGCAAAACTCGATTAGCCATGAAATCCGTTGGGATCGCTTTAAATACGATTTGCAAGACCCAAAACTTGCAAAATCAGTGACTCTAGGTTACTCTAAAGTTTAGAACCAAACTCATTTCCCGTCTGCTCTCGGGAATGAAACGAAACTTCGTATTAGGTCTAGACCGCACATCGGGAGTTCGATTAACACGAAGCTAAGGAACTAGGACCGCCTCACTGGGCTTGACAATCATCTCAAAAATCAGATCCAGCTGATGTCCAACGGCCATTCGTTTCGATCCGGAGCGAGGGAGTGTGAAAAACACTATTCCCATTCCAAAATAAATATCTGGAATAGTGATCTGGCACCATTCGCTTGTGCATCAGTATTAAGCAACCAGACCGTCAGAATCAGACCAAATTACACCCTCGGATCAGAAAAAATTTCAAAAACATTTACATGTGCTTGGAATTTCGGATCGTGGCCCACTGATCGTTGAACTGAAAGTGGTCTGCCACGTCCGATCTGGGAATCCGATCGAGTCGAAAACGTAATCCCTCATAGATCCATGTGTGGTGAGCTTAAGTCTGACGTTTGGCTCAAGGAGGGCCACCAGAGCCTCTCTTTTGAGCTGGAAAAGTGACGAAATACCTATATTAGCAGTAACCCTTGAACAGGAGTCTGTTTCGGTGAGTTTTGAGACTATATAAGGACCTTAAACCCTCTCTCATGGCAGTCATACGAATTTGGGTTTTGAGAGAGGGAAAAGAGAGAGAAAGTGAGGGAGAAGTGGGAGAATCTCCCTGCCATCGTTCCCTGCCACCACACGGGCTGCACCATCCCTTTCTTGACGCTTTTCTGGCGTTTCCGGCGTCATTTCTAGGTAAGAAACACTAACCCTAATCTGTTTTGGGGTTTAGACTGTTGTAGGTTGTGAAATAGCTAACCTATTTCGTTCTCTAGGTTGTCAAACTGCCGAATACGGAAGCTTAGCAAACCTATCGATTCCGTTGCAATTCTACGACAAAAGGTGCGGACTTTAGGTGTATAGGTTAGGGTTTTCAACGCTTTCAATGTCAGATAATGATAGATTCATGATCTGCATGCAATTGCACATGTACAAAGTGCTTTCCGTTTCCTGCTTCGATTAACGTTGTAGAATATGAAATTTCACATACTCTAGGTATACGTAGAAATACCGTATACGTATTTTTTTTGGAGAAATGTTTGACATGTTTATTTAATGTATGATTATACTATATATGGATAAAATACTAGTTTGGCGAAAGGAATCGCCGTAAAACATGTTCACTTGTAAATGCTACGTATGTTAAAATTGTGTATTCTAGAAATACCGTATATGTGTAAGTTTTGGAAATGTAATTGTCATGATTATTTGTTGTATGATTATGGTATACATGGATAACATACTCGTTTGGCTAAAGGATAACCCTAATACATGTTTTACTAACATACACCATGTATGTTGTAATAGCGTATTCTAAGTGTTTGTGGAAATGGCTGAATGAGTATAGAATTCTCATTCGTGCTCGCCATGACTAATTGTCATGGATTCATGATTGATGTATTGGCGATAGCCCCTTTGACGAAAGGATTTGCCCTAAGTCACGCCACGGCCAATATACACTATATATGCTAAAATGTGTGGCCCAAGTGTTTGTGGAAATGACTGAATGAATATGGAACTTGGATTCCTGCTTGCCATGACTATCCGTCGTGGGTGTACGCGTGTTATGATTGGGGCAACTCCCTAGTGAAAGGATTTGGCCTAATGCCTATGTGATCTACATATGTCGTGTATGTTGATGTATGTTTGTTTAAGTGTTTCTTGAAATGTCTGAATGAGTAGTAGTTAGCAAATTGTAAAGTCTAAGGGTGTTGAGATATGATTCTCAACCACTTTTAACTATGTGTATGATCTCCTTTGATAGTTGTGTGATTAGGAATTGAACATGTACAAACTCATGCTTGTGTTGTGATTCATAACATGCTCAACTGCTTTATGATTTTAACTATGTAATGCATATGTTTAAATTTATATTTACGTTGTATGATCCGTCATGGGTGATGGGGGAGCGCAGCAACGAGTGCGTGCAACAGCCCTGGCAGCCCTAAACGGATAATACCAGACCTTGACTGTATGAGTTGAATCTTTATCCATTACTGCTTTATCTATCTGCAATTGATTGTGTATGGGGCTATGATTATGGCCCAGGCAATCGGTAACGGGATTGAACTCGTGGCTGAGATTCATTTGCCACGTGGGATGTGTTCGACGAACTCGAGTCGTGCGTTGCCTGTCGGCAGTGGCTAGGCCACACAAAGTTATTTATGCACTTCATGTCGTGCAGCTCAACGGGCGATCGTGCTAGTCGAGCTCGTCAAGTAACCCGATCTGTCTTATGCATGTTCACCCTGTTTGGACGCTACTGCTTGAACCTAGGGTACCAAACTTACCAGTGGAACCCCCCTTTTAACCATGGTACCTCGATCCGCTAAGACGCATGAGCCGGGCATGGTGGTATGGGACACCGTGGTCGAGCTGTCGGCCTACGCTAGGGCCATGTGCCTCCCCGTAGTGACCATTGCGCAACCAAACTCGTGAGCCGAATACGGTGGTATGGGACACTGTATTCGAGCTGTCGATACTTACGGCGAGAGCCGAGTACGGTGAGACCTGTGCTCGTGCTGACGGGCGACGAGTCCTCCGTAGTATCTTCGAGTATACTCCAAGGGTCTGTGATTGGCGACGAGTCTTTCACAGCAACTAGAGTATGAGTGGAGCCGAGTACGGTGAGACCTGTACTCGAGCTGACAGCTAGTGATTGAGCCGAGTACGGTGAGACCTGTACTCGAGCTGACGGTCAGCAATTGAGCCGCATACGGTGAGATCTGTATTCGTGCTGACGGGTGACGAGCCCTTTGTGATGCCTTCGCTAAGCCTCTCAAACCATAATGTCGTATGAGATTAACTAGGATTGACGACCCTAGAATGGATCATGTTTGGGAATGATACAAGGGAGGTACCTTAGTTTCCCAATACTGGTGTTTGAAATGGACTAATAATAACTTGGTAATCATGAGCATCATCGCACCGCATGTGCTTTGTAGATGTGGCGCACTGAGGGAGTTAAGCATTCGCGAACGTAAGATGATGTCGCTTGAGGGTGGTTTGGCAAGGGCATACAGCATCATGTCATTTCATTCTGGCATTTAATAAGAGTAGTTAGAATTGTTTGATTTGTACTGCTTTATCATTACTGCTTGATTGAATTGATAACATGTTAACCTATGCTTTACTGTTCCACTGAGTTGATCACTCACTCCCACGTTACGGGACGGTGTTGTACACACCAACCAGATTTGTTGAGTTTCAGGTGACGGCGATGTTTGTGAAGCAGAGCCGGATTACTTTTATGATGATAGGAGGAGTTCTCCTATCTGTATCTCTCTGACGGGTCAATGAAGACCTGATAGTGTATTGACGGGGCTATGGTACTTGGGATAAGAGACATTACACTTCCTCACAATTGGTATATTTTAGAACTGCACTTGTATTTATTTAACCTAGTAATGTTATCACACTCTGGAGACTCATCATAGTTTATATATTTTATCTATCTATCACAGTCTTCCGCTTGCAAATTTAACTGTCTCTGGAGTATGATATGCTGTTTTGGCTTAATCTCACTCATGTTCAATGCACGAATACAGTCAACATTCAATCATCATTCATTTTGTTGCATAAGTGAAGTTCTGGAACTCGGGAGTTGAGTTTATGTTCGACCCCCGATTTTCAGGGCGTTACACTAGAGTAGCTTGTTCTACCCCAAAATCATATACTTTACGTCAGATAACTCAATTCGGATTATGATAAAGGCCCGATTTAGAGCCCGATGGTCTGGATCACTTCTGTCGTCGACTAGGCCTTTTCTGATCCGTGTTTGGCGGTAGGATAAAGTAACTCGTTCTACCCTAAAATCATATATTTTACGTCAGATAACTCATTCCAGATTGCGAGATACACCTGATTTAAGGTTATATGGTCTGGATCACTTCTGTCGTCGACCAGGCCTTTTTAGATCCATCTTTGGCGGTAGGCTAAAATAACGCCTTCTACCCTAAAATCATATATTTTACGTCAGATAACTCATTCCGGATTGCGAGATACGCCCGATTTAAGGCCCGATGGTCTGGATCAATTCCGTCGTCGACAAGGCCTTTTCAGATCCATCTTTGGCGGTAGGCTAAAGCAGCTCGTTTTACCCCAAAATAATATATTTTACATCAGATAACTCATTTCAAATTGTGAGATACGCCCGATTTATGGTCCGATGGTCTGGATCACTTCTGTTATCGACCTGACCTTTTCAGATACATCTTTGGCGGTAGGCTAAAGTAGCTCTTTCTACCAAAAATCATCTATTTTACGTCAGATAACTAATTCTGGATTGCGAGATACGCCCGATTTAAGGTCTGATGGTCTGGATCACTTCTGTCGTCGACTGAGCCTTTTTAGATCCATCTTTGGCGGTAGGCTAAAGTAGCTCGTTCTACCGCAAAATCATATATTTTACGTCAGATAACTCATTCCAGATTACGAGAGACGCCTGATTTAAAGTCGGATGGTCTAGATCACTTTTATTGTCGACCATGCTGTTTCTGATCCATCTTTGGCGGTAGGATAAAGTAACTCGTTCTACCCCAAAATCATATATTTTACGTCAGGTAACTCATTCTGGATTGCGAGATACGCCCAATTTAAGGTCTGATGGTCTGGATCTTTTCTTTCACCAACCGGGCCTTTTCTGATCCATCTTTGGTGGTGTTTCGCAAATCCGGCTTGGGTAACCCGGCAGAGCCGGGTTGGTTGGCTATAGTAGCTCGTTCTACCCTAAAATCATATATTTTACATCAGATAACTCTTTCTGGATTGCGAGATACGCCCGATTTAAGGTCCGATGGTCTAGATCACTTCTGTTGTCGACTAGGCCTTTTCTTATCCATCTTTGTCGGCATTTTGCAAATCTGCCTTGCGCAACCCGGTGTAGCGGTGTTGGTTGGCTAAAATAGCTTGTTCTACCCCAAAATCGTTTATTTTAAGTAAGATAACTCATTTCGGATTGTTAGATACGCTCGATTTAAGGTTCGATGGTCTAAATCACTTCTGTCATCGACCGGGCCTCTTGAGCTCCATCTTCAGCAATATGATAAAGTAGCTCTTTTTACCTTAAAATCATTATATTTTAAGTCAAGTAACTCATTCTAGATTACGAGATACGCCATATTTAAAATCTAATGGTCTGGATCACTTCTATCGTCGACCGGGCCTTTTCTGATCCATCTTTGGTAGTATTTCACAAATCCAGCTTGGGAACCTGACAAAGTAAGGTTGGTTGGCTAAAGTAGCTCAATCTACCCCAAAATCATATATTTTACATTAGATAAATCATTCCAGAATGCGAGATAAACCCGACTTAAGGTCCAATTGTCGGGATCACTTCTGTCGTCGACCTGGCCTTTTCTGATCCATCTTTAGCGGTATTTCGTAAATCTGGCTTGGGTAACCTAGCGTGGCAGGGTTGGTTGGATAAAGTAGCTCATTCTACCCCAAAATCATATATTTTACGTCAGATAACTCATTCCGGATTGCGAGATACGTCCTATTTAAAGTCCGATAGTCTGGATCACTTCTATCATCAACCAGGCCGTTTCTGATCCATCTTTGGTGGTAGGCTAAAGTAGCTAGCTCTTCCCCAAAATCATATATTTTGAGTCAGGTAACTCATTCCAGATTGCGAGATAAGCCCGATTTAAGGTCCGATGGTCGAGATCACTTTTGTTGTTGACTGATCCTTTTCCGATCCATCTTTGGCGGTATTTTCCAAATCCGGCATGGGCAACCCGGCGTAACAGGGTTGGTTTTCTAAAGTAGTTCATTCTTCCCCAAAATCATATATTTTAAGTATCATAACTCATTCTGGATTGCAAGATACACCCGATTTAATGTTCGATGGTCTAGATCACTTTTGTCGTCGACCGGGCCTATTCTGATCCATCTTTGGCATTATTTCACAAAGTTGGCTTGGCCAAGAAGGACTATAGGGGTTGGTTGGCTAAAGTAGCTCGTTCTACCCCAAAATCATATATATTATGTTAGATAACTCATTTCGGATTACGAGATACGCCCAATTTTAGGTCCGATGGTCTGGATCATTTTTGTCGTTTACCGGGCATTTTCTGATCCATCTTTGGTTGAAGGCTAAAGTTGTTCATTCTACTCCAAAATCTTATATTTTACATCAGATAAATCATTTCGGATGGCGAGATATGCCCGATTTAAGGTCCGATGGTCCGGATAACTTCTGTGGTTGATCGGGCATTTTCTAATGCATCTTTGGCGGTAGGCTAAAGTAGCTCGTTCTACCCCAAATTCTTATATTTTACATCAGATAACTCATTCCGGATTTCGAGATACGCCCGATTTAAGGTCCGATGGTCTGGATCAATTCCGTTGTCGACCGGGCCTTTTCAGATCCATCTTTGGCGGTAGGCTAAAGTAGCTCGTTCTACCCCAAAATCATATATTTTACATCCGATAACTCATTCCGGATTACGAGAGACGCCCGATTTAAAGTTCGATGGTCTGGATCACTTTTGTCGTCCACCAAGCCGTTTCTGATCCATCTTTTGCGGTAGGCTAAAGTAGCTCGTTCTACACCAAAATCATATATTTAACATCAAGTAACTCGTTTCGGATTGTGAGATACGCCCTGTTTAAGGTCCAATGGTCTGGATCAGTTCTTTCACCGACCCTGCCTTTTCTGATTCATCTTTGGTGATATTTCGCAAATCCGTCTTGGGGAACCCAGCTATCCCGGGTTGGTTGGCTAAAGTAGCTCGTTCTACCCCAAAATCATATATTTTACTACAGATAACACTTCTGGATTGCGAGATATGCCCGATTTAAGGTCCGACGGTCTGGATTACTTTTGTCGTCGACTGGGCCTTTTTTGATCCACCTTTGTCGGTATTTCGCAAATCTGGCTAGCGCAACCCGGCGTAGCAGTGTTGGTTGGTAAAATAGCTCGTTCTACCCCAAAATCGTATATTTTACATCAGATAACTCATTCTGGATGGTGAGATACGCTTGATTTAAGGTCTGATGGTCTAAATAACTTCTGTGGTAGACCGGGCCTTCTCAGCTCCATCTTCGGCAGTTGGATAAAGTAACGCGTTCTACCCTAAGATCATTATATTTTACTTCAAGTAACTCATTCCGGATTGCGAGATACGCCCTATTTAAGATCTAATGGTCTAGATCACTTCTGTCGTCGACCGGGCCTTTTTTGATCCATCTTTCACGGTATTTCACAAATTCGGCTTGGGAAACCTAGCAATGCAGGGTTGGTTGGCTAAAGTAGCTCGTTCTACCCCAAAATCGTAGATTTTACGTCAGATAACTCATTTCGGATTGCGAGATACGCCTGATTTAAGGTTCCCTGGTCTTGATCAGTTTTATCGTCAACCGAGCCTTTCTGATCCATCTTTTGAGGTATTTCGTAAATCTGGCTTGGGCAACCTAGCGTGGCATGGTTGGTTGGATAAAATAGCTTGTTCTACCCCAAAATCATATATTTTATGTCAGATACCTCATTCCAGATTGCGAGATACGCCCGATTTAAAGTCCGATGGTCTGGATCACTTCTGTCATCAACCGGGCCGTTTCTAGTCCATCTTTTGCGTTAGGCTAAAGTAGCTCGCTCTACCCCAAAATCATATATTTTATGTCAGGTAACTCATTCCAGATTGCAAGATACGCCTGATTTAACACCCGATGGTCTGGATCACTTCGGTCGTTGAAAGGGCCTTTTCTTATCCATCTTTGGCGGGATTTTGTAAATCCTGCATCGTCAACGCAACGTTGTGGGGTTGGATGTCTAAAGTAGCTCGTTCTACCCCAAAATCATATATTTTACGTCAGATAACTCATTCTAGATTGTGAGATACGCCCGATTTAAAGTCCAATGGTGTAAATCACTTTTGTCGTCGACCGGGCCTTTTCTTATCCATCTTTGGCTGTAGGGTAAAGTTGTTCGTTCTACCCCAAAATCTTTTATTTTACATCAGATAACTCATTCCGGATTGAGCGATACGCCCGATTTAAGGTCCGATAGTTTGGATCACTTCTGTCGTCGACCCTGCCATTTCAGATCCATCTTTGGCGGTAGGGTAAAGTACCTCGTTCTACCCCAAAATCATATATTTTACGTCAGAACTCATTCCGGATTGCGAGATACAGTTGATTTTAGGTCCGATGGTCTGGATGAATTTTGTCGTTGACTGGGCCTTTTCAAATCCATCTTTGGTGGTAGGATAAAGTAGTTCGTTTTACCCCAAAATCAAATATTTTACGTCGGATAACTCATTCTGGATTGCGAGATACATCCGATTTAAAGTCCGATGGTCTAGATCACTTCCGTCATCAACCAGGCCATTTTTTATCCATCTTTGGTGGTCGGCTAATGTAACGCCCTGAAATTCGGGGGTCGAGTATGAACTCAACTCCCGAGTTCCAACGCATCACTTATGCAACATACACAATGCCGGTTAAATGTTGTCTGAGTTAGCGCAATAAACATAAATGAGATTAAACCAAAACAGTAATTCATACTCCAGTTCAATTGCATATAAAAGCAGCGGAAGACTGAAATTTTTATATTCAAGTATGTAAAATAACCAAAATTTTCTGAACACTAGAGTATGAGTACTAGCTGAGCACCAATATACATGTATTGTTTTTAAGTCAAAACCCAAAATACACTCTTCAAAAGAGGCCCCGAGAATCCCGCGATGCAGCCGGCCTAAGCGTAGCCGTCAGAGTACTGCATGAAGGAGAACTCCTCCTGGTCCTCATCAACGTCGGGCTCTGGCTCCTGAACCAAGGCACCCTCTATACCTGCGACAGAGTCTGGTTGGTGTGTACAACTGTAACGCCCTGAAAATTGGGGGTCGAGCATAAACTCAACTCCCGAGTTCCAGAACATCACTTATGCAACAAAATGAATGATGATTGAATGTTGACTGTATTCATGCATTGAACATGAGTGAGATTAAGCCAAAACAGCATATCATACTCCAGAGACGGTTAATTTGCAAGCGGAAGACTGTGATAGATAGATAAAATATATAACTTATGATGAGTCTCCAGAGTGTGATAACATTACCAGGTTAGATAAATACAAGTGCAGTTCTAAAATGTACCAAATGTGAGGAAGTGTAACGCCTCCTATCCCATGTACCATAGCCCCGTCAATACAATATCAGGTCTTCATTGACCTGCCAGAGAGATACAGATAGGAGAATTCCTCCTATCATCATAGATGTAGTCCGGCTCTGCTTCACAAGCATCGCCACCACCTGAAACTCAACAAATCTGGTTGGTGTGTACACACCGTCCCGTAACGTGGGAGTGAGTGATCAACTCAGTGGAACAGTAAAGCATAGGTTAACATGTTATCAATTCAATCAAGCAGTAATGATAAAGCAGTACAAATCAAACAATTTTAACTACTCTTATTAAATGCGAGAATGAAATGACATGATGCTGTATGCCCTTGCCAAACCACCCTCAAGCGACATCATCTTACGTTCACGAATGCTTACTCCCTCAGTGCGCCACATCTACAAAGCACATGCGGTGCGATGATGCTCATGATTACCAAGTTTTTATTAGTCCATTTCAAACAGCAGTATTGGGAAACTAAGGTACCTCCCTTGTATCATTCCCAAACATGATCCATTCTAGGGTGGTCAATCCTAGCTAATCTCATACGATATTATAGTTTGAGAAGCGTAGTGAAGGCATCGCAAAGGGGTCGTCACCGGTCAGCGCGGATACAAATCTCACCGTATGCAGCTCAATTGCTGGCCGTCAGCTCGAGTACAGGTCTCACCATACTCGGCTCAATCACTAGCCGTCAGCTCGAGTACAGGTCTCACCGTACTCGGCTCAACTCACACTCTAGTTGCTATGAAAGACTCGTCGCCAATCACAGACCCTTGGAGTGTACTCGATGATACCACGGAGGACTCGTCGCCCGTCTGCACGAGCACAGATCTCACCGTACTTGGCTCTCGCTGAAGTATCGACAGCTCGAATATAGTGTCCCATACCACCATATTCGGCTCACGAGTTGGTTGCGTAATGGTCACTACGGGGAGGCACATGGCCCCAGCGTAGGCCGACAGCTCGACCACGGTGTCCCATACCACCATGCCCGGCTCATGCGTCTTAGCGGATCGAGGTACCATGGTTAAAAGGGGGTTTCACTGGTAAGTTTGGTACCCTAGGTTCAAGCAGTAGCGTCCAAACAGGGTGAACATGCATAAGACAGATCGGGTTACTTGACGAGCTCGACTAGCACGATCGCCCGTTGAGCTGCACGACATGAAGTGCATAAACAACTTCGTGTGGCCTAGCCACTGCCGACAGGCAACGCACGACTCGAGTTCGTCGAACACATCCCACGTGGCAAATGAATCTCAGCCACGAGTTCAATCTCGTTACCGATTGCCTGGGCCATAATCATAGCCCCAAACACAATCAATTGCAGATAAATAAAGCAGTAATGGATCAAGATTCAACTCATACAGTCAAGGTCTGGTATTATCCGTTTAGGGCTGCCAGGACTGTTACACGCACTCGTTGCTCCGCTCCCCCATCACCCATGACGGATTATACAACGTAAATATAAATTTAAACATATGCATTACATAGTTAAAATCATAAAGCAGTTGAGCATGTTATGAATCACAACACAAGCATGCGTTTGTACATGTTCAATTCCTAATCACACAACTATCAAAGGAGATCATACACATAGTTAAAAAAGGTTGAGAATCATATCTCAACACCCTTATACATTACAATTTGCTAACTACTACACATTCAGACATTTCAAGAAACACTTAAACAAACGTACATCAACATACATGACATATGTCGATCACATAGGCATTAGGCCAAATCCTTTCACTAGGGAGTTGCCCCAACCATAACACGCGTACACCCACGACGGATAGCCATGGCAAGCAGGAATCCAAGTTCCATGTTCATTCAGCCATTTCCACAAACACTTGGGCCACACATTTTAGCCTATATAGTGTATATTGGCCGTGGCGTGATTTAGGGCAAATCCTTTCGTCAAAGGGGTATCGCCAATACATCAATCATGAATCCATGACAACTAATCATGGCAAGCACGAATGAGAATTCTATACTCATTCAGTCATTTTCACAAATACTTAAAATACACTATTACAACATACATGACGTATGTTAGCAAAATACGTGTTAGGGCTGTCCCTTCGCCACGTGAGTATTTTACCCATGTATCTCACAATCATACAGCAAATAATCATTACAATTGCATTTCCAAAATCTGCACGTATGCGGTATTTCTAGAATACGCAATTTCAACATACATGACATTTACACATGAACATGTATATTTGCGATTCCTTTCGCCAAACTAACATTTTATCCACATATTATATAATCAAACATTAAATAAACATGTCAAACATTTTCCCAAAAAAAATACGTATACGGTATTTCTACGTATATCTAGAGTATGTGAAATTCCATATTCTACAACGTTAATCGAAACAGGAAACGGAAAGCACTTTGTACATGTGCATTTACACGCAGATCATGAATCTATCATTATATGACATTGAAAGCATTGAAAAACGTAACTTATGGATTTAAAGTCCTCACCTTTGGTCGTAGAATCGTAACGGAGTTGATAGGTTTGCTAAGCTTCCGTATTCGGCAGTTTGGCAACCTAGAGAACGAAATAGGTTAGCTATTTCACAACCTACAACAGTCTAAACCCCAAAATAGATTAGGGTTAGGGTTTCTCACCTTAAAACGGAGTTGACATCGCCGGAAACGCGCCTGGAAAGAGGCGGTGCAGCCCGTGTGGTGGCAGGGAACGACGGCAGGGAGATTCTCCCACTTCTCCCTCACTTTCTCTCTCTTTTCCCTCTCTCAATTCAAAATTCGTATGGCTGCCATGAGAGAGGGTTTAAGGTCCTTATATAGTCTCAAAACTCACCGAAATAGACTCCTGTTCAAAGGTTATTGCTAATATAGGTATTTCGTCACTTTTCTAGCTCAAAAGAGAGGTTCTGGTGGCCCTCCTTGAGCCAAACGTCAGACTTAAGCTCACCACACATGGATCTATGTGGGATTACATTTTCGACTCGATCGAATTCCCAGATCGCACGTGGCGGACCACTTTCAGTTCAACGGTCAGTGGGCCACGATCCGAAATTCCAAGTACATGTAAATGTTCCTGAAATTTTTCCTGATCCGAGGGTGTAATTTGGTCTGATTCTGACGGTCTGGTTGCTTAATACTGATGCGCAAGCGAAAGGTGCCAGATCACTATTCCAGATATTTTAATTTCAAAGGGAATAGTGTTTTTCGCACACCCTCGCTCCGGATCGAAACGAATGGTCGTGGGACATCGGCTGGATCTGATTTTTGAGATGATTGTCAAGCCCAGCGAGGTGGTCCTAGTTCTTTAGCTTCGTTTTAATCGGACTCCCGATGTGCGGTCTAGACCTAATACGAAGTTTCGTTTCATTCCCGAGAGCAGACGGGAAATGAGTTTGGTTCTAAACTTTAGGGAAACCTAGAGTCACTGATTTTGCAAGTTTTGGGTCTTGCAGATCGTATTTAAAGCGATCCCAACGGATTTCATGGCTAATCGAGTTTTGCACTTAGTTAACTTTGTTAAATTTCTAAAGGATTTAATCCTAATTGTTTTCTGGTTGAGATGGTACTTAGGCCTTTGTAGTTTGTATATAAAGTGATCCAAGTTTTACTACTTAGCTAGTTTAAGATAGTGTCTAAGCCGAAAGTGCTTTGAAAAATTGAAAGCACAAGGTAGTGAAGGGTGGGATTTGTGAAGAAAATGGTTCAAGACGGGATTTGAGGCTTTGAATTGAGCGTTTGAAAAGTTAATCAGGTGTTAAGATTGACCCAATGCCTAAGGATGTCTAATCCCAGGTTGGCAAAAATCCGGGATGTTACAACAACACCGTCCCGTAACGTGGGAGTGAGTAGCTAACTCAGTGGAACAATAAAGCATAAGTTAACATGTTATCAAATCAACCAAGCAGTAATGATAAAGCAGTACAAATCAAGCATTTCTAACTACTCTTGTTAAATGCAAAAATGATATGACATGATGCTGTATGCCCTTGCCAAACCACCCTCAAGCGACATCATCTTACGTTCGCGAATGCTAACTCCCTCAGTGCGCCACATCTACAAAGCACATGCGGTGCGATGATGCTCATGATTACCAAGTTTTTATTAGTCCATTTCAATCAGCAGTATTGGGAAACTAAGGTACCTCTCTTGCATCATTCCCAACATGATCCATTCTAGGGTCGTCACTCCTAGTTATTCTCATACGATGTTCTGGTTTGAGAAGCTTAGTGATGGCATCGCAAAGGGCTCGTCACCCGTCAGCGCGGATACAGATCTCACCGTATGCGGCTCAATTGCTGGCCGTCAGCTCGAGTACAGGTCTCACCGTACTCGGCTCAATCACTAGCCGTCAGCTCAAGTACAGGTCTCACCATACTCGGCTCAACTCACACTCTAGTTGCTGTGAAAGACTCGTGGCCAATCACAGACCCTTGGAGTGTACTGAATGATACCACGGAAGACTCGTCGCTCGTCAGCACGAGCACAGATCTCACCGTACTCGGCTCTCGCCGAAGTATCGACAGCTCGAATACAGTGTCCCATACCACCGTATTCGGCTCACGAGATAGTTGCGCAATGGTCACTACGGGGAGGCACATGGCCCCAGCGTAGGCCGACAGCTCGACCACGGTGTCCCATACCACCATGCCCGGCTCATGCGACTTAGCGGATCTAGGTACCATGGTTAAACGGGAATCGCCACTGGTAAGTTTTGGTACCCTAGGTTCAAGCAGTAGCGACCAAACAGGGTGAACACACAACTACACTTCGGTTTAATTGGCGAGCCTGACTAGCTCGAGCGCACCACAAGTTGAGCGATATGGAGCGCAAAAGCACTCCGCGTGGCCAACCACTATCGCCAACCGAAGTACGACTCGGGTTCGCCGGACCCGTCCTTTGTGGCGACATGAATCTCAACCACAATCACAAGTCTGGTACCGAGTGTTTGGACTATATACATAGTCCCAAACTCAAACAGTTTTCATCGTTAGCATGTGAAGTAAAGCATGATAAACAAGCAATACAAGCATGTTAGTAGGCATGTTATAAAGCATGAAGTAAAACATGAAGTAAAGCATGTTACAAAGCATGTTGTGAAGCATGTAGTCAGGCACTATCCACATAGGGATACCATTACATACACATTACAGGTGAGTGGTTCTAGCGAACCACCGCACGGAGGGAAGCCTACTTGTCTCTAAGGGAGTCGGAAACCCCACATCAGCACCTCTCTAAGGCACTAACACATGAATATTTGCGCACACGAGTGTTTACACAATTACTTAGAATACACTATTTCAACATACGCGACGTATGTTAACGAAACTTGTGTTAGGGCTGTCCCTTCGCCCCGGGAGTATTTTTCCCGCGTATATCGTAATCATACAGCAAATAATCATTATAATTACATTTCCAAAATCCGCACGTATGCGGAATTTCTGGAATACACAATTTCCACATATATGACATTTACACATGAACATGTATTTTTGCGATCTCTTTCGCCAAACTAGCATTTTATCCACACATGATATAATCAAACATTAAATAAACATGTTAAACATTTTCTCAACAAAAATACGTATACGGTATTTCTACGTATATCAAGAGTATGTAAAATTCCATATTCTTTATCGCTAATCGAAACGGGGAAACGGAAAGCACTTTGTACATGTGCATTTGCATGCAGATCATGAATCTATCATTATCTGACATTGAAAGCGTTGAAAACCGTAACTTATACGCTTAAAGTCCTCACCTCAGCCCTTGGAATTTCAACGAATCAGCAAGGGTGTTGGAGCTTCCGTATACGAGAGTTTCCTAGCCTAAAGAGCGCATTCGATTAGTCTTTCCATAACCTATCACTAATCAAGCTCAAATCAGACCTAGGGTTAGGGTTTCTTACCTTCAAATGGGGTGGAAACCGCCGGGAAATCCCCTAGAATAGGGCGGTGTAGGCCGTGGGAGGAGTGGAAGCAGCAGGAGGAAGATCGGCCTCGATCTCCACAACTTTCTCTCTCTTTTCTCTCTTTCTCTCTAAGGGTTTGGACCCAAATTCGTATGGCTGTGAGAGGGGCTGTTCTAAGCCCCTTTTATAGCCTAGAACATGTCCAAAATAGACTCAGGTTCAAGGGTGGCTGCATATATAGGCAGTTCGCCACTTTCCAAGCTCAAAAGGGGTATTCTGGTAGCCCTCTTTGAGCCAAACGTCAGACTTAAGCTCACCCTCTGCGGATCTACGTGGGATTATGTTTTCGACTCGATCGGATTCCCAGATCGCACGTGGCGGACCACTTTCAGTTCAACGGTCCGTGGGCCACGATCAAAATTTCTGAGTACATGTAAATGTTCCTGAAATTTTTCTTAATCCGAGGGTATAATTTGGTCTGATTCCGACGGTCAGGTTGCTTAATACTGACGCGCAACCGAAAGGTGCCAGATCACTATTCCAGATATTTTCATTTGGATGGAAATAGTGTTTTTCACACTCCCTCGCTCTGGATCGAAATAAATGGCCGTGGGACATCGGAATCGTCTGATTTTTGAGATGATTGTCAAGCCCAGTGGGGCGGTCCTGGTTCCTTCGCTTCGTGTTAATCGGACTCCCGATGTGCGATCTAGACCTCATACGAAGTTTCGTTTCAGTCCCGAGAGCAGACGGGTAATGAGTTTGGCTCTAGACTTTAGGGTAACCTAGAGTCACCAATTCTGCAAGTTTTGGGTCTTGCAGATCGTATTTAAAGTGATCCCAACGGATTTCATGATTAACCGAGTTTAGTACTTAGTTAACTTTGTTAAATTTCTAAAGGATTTAATCCTATGTGATTTCTGGTCGAGGTGGTACTCGGCCCAATGTACGGAAATTTTCAGGTCGTTACAACTAAAGTAGCTTGTTCTACTAAAAACCATATATTTTATGTCAGGGAAGTCATTTTGGATTGCGAGATACGCCCTATTTAAGGTCTGATGGTCTGGATCACTTCTGTCATTGACCAGGCCTTTTCTGATCCATCTTTGGCGGTATTTCACAAATCTGACTTGGGGAACCCGGCATAGCAAGGTTGGTTGGCTAAAGTAGCTCGTTCTACCCCAAAATCATATATTTTACTTAGGATAACTCATTCCGTAATGCGAGATACGCCCAACTTAAGGTCCGATGGTCTGGATCACTTCTGTCATCGACCGGCCTTTTTCTGATCCATCTTTGGCGGTATTTCGTAAGTCCAGCTTGGGCAACATGGCATGGCGTGGTTGGTTGGATAAAGTAGCTCATTCAACCCCAAAATCATATATTTTACGTCATATAAGTCATTCCGGATTGCGAGATACGTTCGATTAAAAGTCCGATGGTCTGGATCAGTTCTGTCGTCAACCGGGCCGTTTCTGTTCCATGTTTGGCAGTAGGCTAAAGTAGCTCGTTCTTCCCCAAAATCATATATTTTAAGTCAGGTAACTCATTCTGGATTGCGAGATACACCCAATTTAAGGACCGATGGTCTGGATCACTTCTGTCGTTGACCGGACCATTTCTGATCCATCTTTGGCAGTATTTCGCCAATCCTGCTTGGGTAACACGGCGTAACGGGGTTGGTTTTCTAAAGTAGCTCATTCTTCCCCAAAATCATATATTTTTTGTCAGATAACTCATTCTGGATTGCGAGATACACCCAATTTAATGTCCGATGCTCTGGATCCCTTCTGTCGTCGACCAGGCCTATTTTGTTCCATCTTTGGAGTTATTTCACAAATCTTGCTTGGACAACCCGGCACATCAGTGTTGGTTGGCTTTAGTAGCTTATTCTACCCCAAAATCATATATTTTACGTCAGATAACTCATTCTGGATTATGAGATACGCCCAATTTAAGGTCCGATGGTCTGGATCACTTCTGTCGTTGACCGGGCCTTTTCCAATCCATCTATGGTTGTAGGCTAAAGTTGTGCGTTCTACCCCAAAATCTTATATTTTACGTCAGAAAACTCATTCCGGATTGCTAGATACGCCCGATTTAAGGTCCGATGGTCTAGATCACTTTTATCGTCGACCGTGCCATTTTAAATCCATCTTTGGCGGTAGGCTAAAGTGGCTCGTTCTACCCAAAAATCATATATTATACGTCAGATAATACATTCTGGAATGCGAGATACACCAGATTTAAGGTCCGATGGTGTGGATCACTTTTGTCGTCAACTGGTCCCTTTCGGATCCATCTTTGGCGATAGGCTATAGTAGCTCGTTCTACCCACAAATCATATATTTTACGTCAAATAACTCATTCCGAATTACGAGATACGCCCGATTTAAAATCCGATGGTCTGGATCACTTTCGTCATCGACCAGTCTATTTTTTATCCATCTTTGGTGGTAGGCTAAAGTATCTCGTACTACCCCAAAATCATATATTTTAAGTCAGGTAACTCATTCCAGATTGTGAGATACGCCCTATTTAAGGTCCGATGGTCTGGATCATTTCTTTCATCAACTGGGCCTTTTCTGATCCATCTTTGGCGGTATTTTACAAATTGGGCATGGGTAACCTGGCATAGCCGGGTTGGTTGGCAAAAGTATCTCGTTCTACCCCAAAATCATATATTTTACATTGGATAACTCATTCCAGATTGTGAGATACGCCCGAATTATGGTCCGATGGTCTGGATCACTTCTGTCATCGACCGGCCCATTTCTGATCCATCTTTACTGGTATTTCACAAATCCGGCTTGGGTAACCTGGCGTAGCGGTGTTGGTTGGCTGAAATAGCTCGTTCTACCCCAAAATCGTATATTTTACGTCAGATAACTCATTCCGGATTGTGGGATACGTTCGATTTAAGGTCCGAAGGTCTGGATCATTTCTGTCGTCGACCAGGCCTTTTCAGCTCCATATTTCACAGTAGGATAAAGTAGCTCATTCTACCCTAAATTCACTATATTTTACGTCAGGTAACTCATTACGGATTGCGAGATATGCCCTATTTGAGGTCTAATGGTCTGGATCACTTCTGTCGTCAACCAGGCCTTTTCCGATCCATCTTTGGCGGTGTTTCACAAATCTGGCATTGTTAACCCTGCAAAGCAGGGTTGGTTGGCTAAAGTAGCTCGTTCTACCCCAAGATCATATATTTTACATCAGATAACACATTACAGATTACGAGATACGCCCGAATTATGGTCCGTTGGTGCGGATCACTTCTGTCGTCGACCGACCCTTTTCTAATCCAACTTTACCAGTATTTTACAAATCGGGGTTAGGCAACCCCGCGAAAGGGTGTTGGTCGGCTGAAATAGCTCGTTCTACCCCAAAATCGTATATTTTACATCAGATAACTCATTCCGGATTGTGGGATACGCTTGATTTAAGGTCTGAAGGTCTGGATCATTTCTATTGTCGACCGGGCCTTTTCAGCTCAATCTTTGGCAGTAGGATAAAGTATCTCGTTCTACCCTAAAATCACTATATTTTACGTCAGGCAACTCATTAAGGATTGCTAGATACGCCCTATTTAAGGTCTAATGGTCTGGATCACTTCTGTCATCAACCGGGCCTTTTCTAATCCATTTTTGGTGGTATTTCACAAATCCGGATTTGCTAACCAGGCAGAACAGGGTTGGTTGGCTAAAGTAGCTCATTCTACCCCAAAATCATATATTTTACGCCAGATAACTCATTCCGAATTGCAAGATACGCCCAATTTAAGGTCCAATGGTCTGGATCAGTTTTGTCGTCAACCGGGCCTTTCTGATCCATCTTTGAAGGTATTTCATAAATCCGGCATGGCCATCCTGGCATGGCGGGGTTGGTTGGATAAAGTAGCTCGTTCTCCCCCAAAATTTTATATTTTACGTCAGATAACTCATACCGGATTGTGAGATACGCCCGATTTAAGGTCCGATGGTCAGGATCAATTCTGTTGTCGACCGGGCCTTTTCAGATATGTCTTTTGCAGTAGGCTAAAGTAGCTCGTTCTATCCCCAAAATCAAATATTTTACATTAGATAACTCATTCCGAATTGCGAGATATGCCTGATTTAAAGTCCGATGGTCTGGATCACTTCTGTCGTTGACCGGGCCTTTTTTGATCCATCTTTGGCGGTATATCGTAAATCCGGCTTGGGCATCCTGGGGTGGGGGGTTGGTTGGATAAAGTAGCTCATTCTACCCCAAAATCATATATTTTACGACAGATAACTCGTTCCGGATTGTGAGAAACACCCGATTTTAGGTCCGATGGTCAGGATCAATTCTGTCATCGACCGAGCATTTTCAGATCCATCTTTAGCGGCAGGCTAAAGAAGCTCGTTCTACCCCAAAATCATATGTTTTACGTCAGATAACTCAATCTGGATTGCGAGATATCCCGATTTAAAGTTTGATGGTCTGGATCACTTTTGTCATCGACCGGGCCTTTTCTGATCCATCTTTGGTGGTAGGCTAAAGTAGCTTGCTCTTCCCCAAAATCATATATTTTACTTCAGGTAACTCATTCTGGATTGCGACATAAGCCCGATTTAAGGTTTAATGGTCTGGATCACTTCCGTCGATGAAAGGGCCTTTTCTGAACCATCTTTGGCGGTATTTCACAAATCCTGTTTGGGCAACCTGGCATAACGGGGTTAGTTGGCTAAAGTAGCTCGTTCTACCCCAAAATCATATATTTTACGTCAGATAACTCATTCCAGATTACGAGATACGCACGATTTAAGATCCGGTGGTCTAGATCAATTCCGTCGTCGACCGGGCCTTTTCAGATCCATCTTTCGCGGTAGGCTAAATAGCTCGTTCTATCCCAAAATCATATATTTAACGTAAGATAACTCATTCCGGATTGCGAGAAATGCCCGGTTTAAGGTCCGAAGGTCTGGATCACTTCTGTCGTCGACCGGGACTTTTCTAATCCATCTTTGGCGGCAGGCTAAAGTAGTTGGTTCTTCCTCAAAATCATATATTTTACTTCAGATAACTCATTCCGAATTGCGAGATATGCTCGATTTAAAAGGGCCGATGGTCTGAATAACGTCTGTCGTCGACCGGGTCTTTTCATATCTGTCTTTGGCGGTAGAATAAAGTAGCTCGTTCTACCTCAAAATCATATATTTTACATCAGATAACTCATTTCGGATTGCGAGATATGCCCGATTTAAGGTCCGATGGTCTGGATCACTTCTGTCACCGAACGGGACTTTTCAATTATGTCTTTGGCGGTAGGCTAAAGTAGCTCGTTCTACTCCAAAATCATATATTTCACATCAAATAACTAATTCTGGATTGCGAGGTACGCCCGATTTAAGGTCTGATTGTCTAGATCACTTCTGTCGTCGACCAGGCCTTTTTTGATCCATTTTTTGCGGTGTGTTAAAGTAGCTCGTTCCACCCCAAAATCATATATTTTACGTCTAATAACTCATTCTGAATTGCGAGATACGCCCGATTCAAGGTCCGATGGTCAGGATCACTTTTTTCGTCGACCTGGCCTTTTCAGATCCATCTTTGGCGGTAGGCTAAATAGCTCCCTCTACCCCAAAATCATATATTGTACATCAGATAACTCATTACGGATTGCTAGGTATGCCCGATTTAGGGTCCGATGGTCTAGATCGCTTCTCTCGTCGACTGAGACTTTTCAAATAAGTCTTTGGCGGTAGGCTGGAGTAGCTCATTCTACCCCAAAATCATATATTTTATGTTAGATATCTCATTCCGAATTATGATACACACCCGATTTAAAGCCCGATGGTCTGGATCACTTCTGTCGTCGACCGGGCCTTTTCGAATCTGTATTTGGCGATAGGATAAAGTAGCTCGTTCTACCCTAAAATCATATATTTTATGTCACATAACTCATTCCAGATTGTGAGATACAACCCATTTAAGGTTCGATGGTCTGGATCACTTTTGTTGTCGACCAGGCCTTTTTAAATCCATCTTTGGTGGTAGACTAAGGTAGTGCCTTCTACCTTAAATTCCTATATTTTACATCAGATAACTCATTTCGGATTGCGAGATACGCCAGATTTAAGGTCAGATGGTCTGGATCACTTCTGTCGTCAACAGGGCCTTTTCAGATCCATCTTTGGCGGTAGGCTAAAGTAACTCATTCTACACCAAAATAATATATTTTACATCAGATAACTCATTTCGGATTGCGAGATACGCACGATTTAAGGTCCGATGGTCTGGATAACTTCTGTCATCGACTAGGATTTTTCACATCCATCTTTCGCGGTAGGCTAAAGTAGCTTGTTCTACCAAAAATCATATATTTTTCGTCAGACAACTAATTCCGAATTGCAAGATACGCTCGATTTAAGGTCCGATGATCTGGATCACTTCTGTCGTCGACTGGGCCTTTTTAGATCCATCTTTGTCGGTAGGCTAAAGTAGCTCGTTCTACCTAAAATCATATATTTTACGTCAAATAACTAATTCCGGATTGCGAGATATGCTCGATTTAAGGTCCGATGGTCTAGATCACTTCTGTCGTTGACCGGGCCTTTTCAGATCCATCTTTGGCGGTAGGCTAAAGTAGCTCATTCTACCCATAATCATATATTTTACGTCAGATAACTAATTCCGGATTGCGAGATATGCCCGAATTAAGGTCAGATGGTCTGGATCACTTTTGTCATCGACCGAGCCTTTTCTGATCCATCTTTGGCGGTAGGCTAAAGTAGCTCGTTCTACCTCAAAATCATATATTTTACAGATAACTCAATCCGGATTGCAAGATACGCCTGATTTAAGGTTCGTTGGTCTGGATCACTTCTATTCTCGACAAGGCCTTTTCAGATCTATATTTAGCGGTAGGCTAAAGCAGCACATTCTACCCCAAAATAATATATTTTACGTCAGATAACTCATTTCGGATTGGGAGATACGCCTGATTTAAGGTCCGTTGGAAAGGAGCACTTCGGTCGTCGACCGGGCCTTTTCAGATCCATCTCTGGCGGTAGGATAAAGTAGCTCATTCTGCCCAAAATCATATATTTTACTATTGATAACTAATTTCGAATTGCGAAATAAGCCCAATTTAAGGTACGATGGTCTGGATCACTTTTGTCATCGACCGGGCCTTTTCTGATCCATCTTTGGCGGTAGGTTAAAGTAGCTCGTTTGACCCCAAAAATAATATATTTTACGTCAGATAAATCATTTTAGATTGTGAGATACGCCCGATTTAAGGTCCGATGGTCTGGATCACATGGGTCGTCGACCGGGCCTTTTCTGATCCATCTTTGGTGGTTGGCTAAAGTACCTCATTCTACACTTAAATCATATATTTTACGTCAGATAACTAATTTCGGATTGCGAGATACACTCGATTTAAGGTCCAATGGTCTGGATCACTTCTGTTGTCGACCGAGCCTTTTCTGATCCATCTTTGGCCGTAGGCTAAAGTAGCTCGTTCTAGCCCAAAATCATATATTATACTTCATATAACACATTCTAGATTGTGAGATACGCCGAATTTAAGGTCTGATGGTCAGGATCACTTGTATCGTCGACCGGGCCTTTTCAGATCTTGCTTTGGCTGTAGGCTAAAGTAGCTCGTTCTACCCCAAAATAATATATTTTACGTCAGATAACTCATTTCGGATTGTGAGATACGCCCGATTTAAGGTCCGATGGTCTGGATCACTTCTGTCGTCGACAGGGCCTTTTCAAATCCATCTTTGGCGGTAAGCTAAAGCAGCTCGTTCTACCCCAAAATAATATATTTTACGTCAGATAACTAACTTCGGATTGCGAGATACGCCTGATTTAATGTCCGATGGTCTGGATCGCTTTTGTCATCCACCGGACCTTTTCAGATCCATTTTGGCAGTAGGCTAAATTAGCTCGTTTTACCAAAAATCATATATTTTACGTCAGATAACTCATTCCGGATTGCGAGATACACCCAATTTAAGATCCGATGGTTCGGATCTCTTCTGTCGTCGCCCTAGCCTTTTCCGATCTATCTTTGTCGGTAGGCTAAAGTACCTCGTTCTACCTGAAAATCCAATATTTTACATCAAATAACTCATCTGGAAAGGGAGATACGCCCGATTAAAGGTCTGATGGTCTGGCTCACTTCTGTTGTCAACCGGTTCTTTTTACATCCATCTTTGGCGGTAGGTTAGAGTAGCTCGTTCTACCCCAAAAACATATATTTTACATCAGATAACTCATCCGGAATGCGAGATACGCCCGATTAAAGGTCCAATGGCCTGGATCACTTCTGTCGTCGATCGGGCCTTTTTAGATCTGTCTTTGACAGTAGGTTGTAGCTTGTTCTACCCCAAAATCATATATTTTACATCAGATAACTCATTCCAGATTACAAGATACGCCCGATTAAAGGTCTAATGGTCTATATCACTTCCGTCGTCGACCGAGCATTTTCTGATCCATCTTTGGAGGTAGGCTAAAATAGCTCGTTCTACCCCAAAATCATATATTTTACATCAGATAATTCAATCCGGATTGCGAGATATGCTCGATTTAAGGTCTAATGGTTTAGATCACTTCAGTCGCCGACCGAGCCTTTTTTAATCCATCTTTGGCAGCAGGCTAAATAGCTCGTTCTACCCCAAAATCATATATTTTACGTCAGGTAACTAATTCCGGATTGCGAGATACGCCTGATTTAAGGTCCGTTGGTCTGGATCACATCTGTTGTCAATCGGGCATTTTCTGATCCATCTTTGGCGGTAGGACAAAGTAGCTCGTTCTACCTGAAAATCATATATTTTTCGTCAAATTACTCATTCCAAATTGCGAGATACGCCCGATTTAGGGTCCGATGGTCTGGATCACTTCTGTCTTCGACCGGGCCTTTCTGATCCATCTTTGGCGGTAGGAGAAAGTAGCTCATTCTACCCTAAAATCATATATTTTCCGCCAGATAACTCATTCCGGATTTAGAGAAATGCCTGATTTAAGGTCAGATGGTCTGGATCACATCTGTCGTCGACCGGGCCTTTTCAAATCCAACTTCGACGGTATGCTAAAGTCGCTCGTTCTACACCAAAATCATATATTTTACGTCAAATTACTCATTCCAAATTTCGAGTATGCCCGATTTAGGGTCCGATGGTCTGGATAACTTTTGTCATCGACCGGGCCTTTTTAGATCCGTCTTTGGCGGTAGGCTAAAGTAGCTCGTTCTTCCCCAAAATCATATATTGTACTTTAGATAACTTATTCCGGATTAGGAGATACACTCGATTGAAGGTCTGATGGTCTGGATCACTTCTGTTGTCGACCGGGCCTTTTCTGATACGTCTTTTTCGTTAGGATAAAGTAGCTCGTTCTACCCCAAAATCATATATTTTACGTCAGATAACTCATTCCAGATTACGAGATATGCCCGATTTAAGGTCCGATGGTCTGCATCACTTCTGTCGTCAACCAGGCATTTTCAGATCCGTCTTTGGCTGTAGGATAAAGTAGCTCGTTCTACCCAAAAATCATATATTTTACGTCAGATCACTAATTCCGGATTGCGAGATACGCACGATTTAAGGTCCAGTGATCTGGATCACATCTATAGTCTACCAGGCCTTTTTAGATCCGTCTTTGGTGATAGGCTAAAGTAGCTCGTTTTATCCCATAATCATATATGTTACGTCAGATAACTCATTCTGAATTGTGAGAAACGCGCGATTTAAGGACCGATGGTCTGGATCACTTCTGTCGTCGATAAGGCCTTTTCTGATCCATCTTTGGTGGTAGGCTAAAATCATATATTTTACTTCAGATAACTCATCGCAGATTGCGAGATATGCCCAAATTAAGGTCCGATGGTCTGGATCACTTCTGTTGTCGACTGGGCCTTTTCTGATACGACTTTGGCGTTAGGATAAAGCAGCTCGTTCTACACCAAAATCATATATTTTACACAAATAACTCATTCTGGATTGCGAGATACGCCCGATTTAAGGTCCGATAGTCTACATCACTTCTGTCGTCGACAGGGCCTTTTCATATCCACCTTTGGCGGTAGGATAAAGTAGCTCGTTCTATGCCAAAATCATATATTTTACGTCAGATAAGTAATTCCAAATTGTGAGATACGCCCGATTTAAGGTGTGATGACCTGGATCACTTTGTCGTTGACCAGGCCATTTCAGATCAGTCTTTGGTGGTAGGCCAAACTAGCTCGTTCTACCCCATTATCAAATATTTTACATCTGATAACTCATTCCAGATTGCGAGATACACCTGATTTAAGGTCCGATGGTCAAGTTCACTTCTGTCGTCGACCGGGTGTTTTCAAATCCGCCTGTTGCGGTTGGCTAAAGTAGCTCGTTCTACCCCAAAATCATATATTTTAATGTCCGATGGTGTGGATCAAAATGATATATTTTACGTCAGATAACTCATTCTGAATTGCGAGATACACTCGATTTAAGGTCTGATGGTTTGGATCACTTTTGGCATGGACTGGGCCTTTTCTTATCCATCTTTGGCGATAGGATAAAGTAGCTCGTTCGACCCCAAAATGATATATTTAACGTCAGATAACACATTCCGGATTTCGAGATTCGCTTAATTTAAGGTCCGATGGTCTGGATCACTTCTATCGTCGACCGCGCCTTTTTTTATCCATCTTTTGCAGTAGGATAAAGTAGCTCCTTCTACCCCAACATGATATATTTAACGTCAGATAACTCATTCTAGATTGTGAGATTCGCCCTATTTAAGGTTCGATGCTCTCGATCAATTCTGGCGTCGACCAGGCCTTTTCTCATCCATCTTTGGCGTTAGGATAAAGTAGCACATTCTACCCCAAAATCATATATTTTACTTCAGATAACTCATTCCGGATTGCGAGATATGCCCCATTTTAGGTCCGATGGTTTGCATCACTTCTGTCATCGACTGGGCCTTTTCAGATTCGTCTTTGGCGGTAGGATAAAGCAGCTTGTTCTACCCCAAAATGATATATTTAATGTCAGTTAACACATTCTGGATTGCGAGAGTAGCTCGATATAAGGACCGATGGTCTGGATAACTTCTATCATCGACTGGGCCTTTTTTGATCCATCTTTAGCGGTAGACTAAAGTAGCTCGTTCTACCCCAAAATGATACATTTTATGTCAGATAACTCATTCTGAATTGGGAGATATGGCCGATTTAAGGTCCGATGGTCTGGATCACTTCTGTCATCGACCGGGCCTTTTCAGATCCGTCTTTGGCAGTAGGCTAAAGTAACTCGTTCTTCCCCAAAATCATATATTTTACTTTAGATAACTCATTCCGGATTAGGAGATACACCTGATTTAAGGTTCGATGGTCTGGATCACTTCTGTCGTCGACCGGGCCTTTTCTGATATTTCTTTGGCGTTAGGATAAAGTAGCACGTTCTACCCCAAAATCATATATTTTACATCAGATAACTCATTCCGGATTGTGAGATACGCCCGATTTAAGGTCCAATGGTCTGCATCACTTCTGTCGTCGACCGGGCCTTTTCAGATTCGTCTTTGGCGGTAGGCTAAAGTAGCTCGTTCTACCCCAAAATCATATACTTTATGTCAGATCACTAATTCCGGATTGCGAGATACACACGATTTAAGGTCCGGTGGTCTGGATCACTTCTGTAGTCGACCAGGCCTTTCTGATACGTCTTTGGCGTTAGGATAAAGTAGCACGTTCTACCCCAAAATCATATATTTTACATCAGATAACTCATTCCGGATTGTGAGATACGCCCGATTTAAGGTCCAATGGTCTGTATCACTTCTGTCGTCGACCGGGCCTTTTCAGATTCGTCTTTGGCGGTAGGCTAAAGTAGCTCGTTCTACCCCAAAATCATATACTTTATGTCAGATCACTAATTCCGAATTGCGAGATACACACGAACTAAGGTCCGGTGGTCTGGATCACTTCTTTAGTCGACCAGGCCTTTCCAGATCCGTCTTTGGCGATAGCCTAAAGTAGCTCGTTCTACCCCAAAATCATATATTTTACATCAGATAACTCATTCCGGATTGTGAGATACGCCCGATTTAAGGACCGATGGTCTAGATCACTTATGTGGTTGACATGGCTTTTCTTTTCCATCTTTGGCAATAGACTAAAGTAGCTCGTTCTACACCAAAATCATATATTTTACATCAGTTTACTAATTCTGGATTGCAAGATATGCCCGAATTAAGGTCCGACGGTCTAAATCATTTCTGTCGTGGACCGTGCCTTTTCTAATCCATCGTTGGTAGTAGGCTAAAGTAGCTCGTTCTACCCCAAAATCATATATTTTACGTCAGATGACATATTCTAGATTACGAGATACGCCCGATTTAAGGTCCGATGGTCTGAATCACTTCTGTCTTCGACCGGGCCTTTTCTGATCCATCTTTGGTGGTAGGAGAAAGTAGCCCGTTCTACCCTAAAATCATATATTTTCTGCCAGATAACTCATTTCGGATTGTGAGAAATGCCTGATTTAACGTCAGATGGTCTGGATCACATCTGTCGTCGACCGGGCCTTTTCAAATCCAACTTCGACGGTATGCTAAAGTTGCTCGTTCTACACCAAAATCCTATATTTTACTTCAAATTACTCATTCCAAATTGCGAGATACGTCCGATTTAGGGTCCGATGGTCTGGATCACTTCTGTCATCGACTAGGCCTTTTTAGATCCGTCTTAGGCAGTACGCTAAAGTAGCTCGTTCTTCCCCAAAATCATATATTTTACTTTAGATAACTTATTACGGATTTGGAGATACACTCGATTTAAGGTCCGATGGTCTGGATCACTTTTGTCATCGACCGGGCCTTTTCTGATACATCGTTGGCGTTAAGATAAAGTAGCTCGTTCTATCCCAAAATCATATATTTTACGTCAAATAACTCATTCCAGATTGCGCAATATGCCCGATTTAGGGTCCGATGGTTTGCATCACTTCTGTCATCAACCGGGCATTTTCAGATCCGTCTTTGGCGGTAGGATAAAGTAGCTCATTCTACCCCAAAATCATATATTTTACGTCGAATCACTAACTCCGGATTGTGAGATACGCACGATTTAAGGTCCAGTGGTCTGGATCACATCTGTAGTCTACCAAGCCTTTTCAGATCCGTCTTTGGCGTAGGATAAAGTAGCTCGTTCTACCCCAAAATCATATATTTTACGTCGGATCACTAATTCTGGATTGTGAGATACGCACGATTTAAGGTCCAGTGGTCTAGATCACATCTGTAGTCTACCAGGCCTTTTTGGATCCGTCTTTGGCGTAGGATAAAGTAGCTCATTTTACCCCATAATCATTTATTTTACGTCAGATAATTCATTCTGAATTGTGAGAAACGCACGATTTAAGGACCGATGGTCTGGATCACTTCTGTCGTCGACAAGGCCTTTTCTGATCCATCTTTGGCAGTAGGATAAAGTAGCTCGTTCTACAGTAAAATCATATATTTTACTTCAGATAACTCATTCCGGATTGTGAGATACGCCCGATTTAAGGACCGATGGTCTGGATCACTTATGTGGTTGATATGGCCTTTTCTTATCCATCTTTGGCAGTAGGCTAAAGTAGCTCGTTCTACACCAAAATCATATATTTTACGTCAGTTTACTAATTCTGGATTGCAAGATATGCCCGACTTAAGGTCCGATGGTCTAAATCATTTCTGTCGTGGACCGTGCCTTTTCTAATCCATCTTTGGTAGTAGGCTAAAGTAGCTCGTTCTACCCCAAAATCATATATTTTACGTCAAATGACATATTCCAGATTGCAAGATACGCCCGATTTAAGGTCCGATGGTCTGAATCACTTCTGTCTTCGACCAGGCCTTTTCTGATCCATCTTTGGTGGTAGGAGAAAGTAGCCCGTTCTACCCTAAATCATATATTTTCTGCCAAATAACTCATTTCGGATTGTGAGAAATGTCTGATTTAACGTCGGATGGTCTGGAACACATCTGTCGTGGACCGGGCCTTTTCAAATCCAACTTCGACTGTATGCTAAAGTTGCTCGTTCTACACCAAAATCCTATATTTTACTTCAAATTACTCATTCCAAATTGCGAGATACGTCCGATTTAGGGTCTGATGGTCTGGATCACTTCTGTCATTGACCAGGCCTTTTTAGATCCGTCTTTGGCGGTATGCTAAAGTAGCTCATTCTTCCCCAAAATCATATATTTTACTTTAGATAACTTATTACAGATTAGGAGATACACTCGATTTAAGGTCCGATGGTTTGGATCACTTCTGTCATCGACCGGGCCTTTTCTGATACGTCTTTGGCGTTAAGATAAAGTAGCTCGTTCTACCCCAAAATCATATATTTTACGTCAGATAACTCATTCCAGATTGCGCAATATGCCCGATTTAGGGTCCGATGGTTTGCATCACTTCTGTCGTCAACAAGGCATTTTCAGATCCGTCTTTGGCGGTAGGATAAAGTAGCTCGTTCTACCCCAAAATCATATATTTTACGTCAGATCACTAATTTCGGATTGTGAGATACGCACGATTTAAGGTCCAGTGGTCTGGATCACATCTGTAGTCTACCAGGCCTTTTCAGATCCGTCTTTGGCGTAGGCTAAAGTAGCTCGTTTTACCCTAGAATCATAAATTTTACGTCAGATAACTCATTCCGAATTGTGAGAAATGCGCGATTTAAGGACCGATGGTCTGGATCACTTCTGTCGTCGACAAGGCCTTTTCTGATCCATCTTTGGCAGTAGGCTAAAGTAGCTCGTTCTACACCAAAATCATATATTTTACTTCAGATAACAACAGGCAGATTGCGAGATATGCCCGAATTAAGGTCCGATGGTCTGGATCACTTCTGTCATCGACCGGGCCTTTTCTAATACGACTTTGGCGTTAGGATAAGGTAGCTCGTTCTACCCCAAAATCATATATTTTACATCAAATAACTCATTCCGAATTGCGAGATATGCCCGATTTAAGGTCCGATAGTCTACATCACTTCTGTCGTCGACATGGCCTTTTCATATCTGCCTTTGGCGGTAGGATAAAGTGCTCGTTCTACGCTAAAATCATATATTTTACGTCAGATAAGTAATTCCAGATTGTGAGATACGCCCGATTTAAGGTGTGATGACTTGGATCACTTCGTCGTTGACTGGGCCATTTCAGATCAGTCATTGGCGGTAGGCCAAAGTAGCTCGTTCTACCCCATTATCAAATATTTTACATCTGATAACTCATTCCAGATTGCCAAATACACCCGATTTAAGGTCTGATGGTCAGGATCACTTCTGTCGTCGACTGGGCCTTTTCATATCTGCCTGTTGCGGTTGGCTAAAGTAGCTCGTTCTACCCCAAAATCATATATTTTAATGTCCGATGGTGTGGATCAAAATGATATATTTTACGTCAGATAACTCATTCTGAAATGCGAGATACGCTCGATTTAAGGTCTGATGGTCTGGATCACTTCTGGCGTCGACTGGGCCTTTTCTCATTCATCTTTGGCGATAGGATAAAGTAGCTCGTTCGACCCCAAAATGATATATTTAACGTCAGATAACACATCCGGATTGCGAGATTCGCTCGATTTAAGGTCCTATGGTCTGGATCACTTCTATCGTCGACCGCGCCTTTTCTGATCCATCTTTTGCGGTAGGATAAAGTAGCTCCTTCTACCCCAAAATGATATATTTAACTTCAGATAACTCATTCTGGATTGTGAGATTTGCCCTATTTAAGGTCCGATGCTCTGGATCAATTCTGGTGTCGACCGGGACTTTTCTCATCTATCTTTAGCGTTAGGATAAAGTAACATGTTCTACCCCAAAATCATATATTTTACATCAGATAACTCATTCCGGATTGGGAGATATGCCCCATTTAAGGTCCGATGGTCCACATCACTTCTGTCATCGACCAGGCCTTTTCAGATTCGTCTTTGGCGGTAGGATAAAGTAGCTCGTTCTACCCCAAAATGATATATTTAATGTCAAATAACACATTCTGGATTGCGCGAGTCGCTCGATATAAGGTCCGATGGTCTGGATCACTTCTATCGTCGACTGGGCCTTTTCTGATCCATCTTTAGCAGTAGACTAAAGTAGCTCGTTCTACCCCAAAATGATACATTTTATGTCAGATAACTCATTCCGAATTGGGAGATACGGCCGATTTAAGGTCCGATGGTCTGGATCATTTCTGTCATCGACCGGGCCTTTTAAGATCCGTCTTTGGCGGTAGGCTAAAGTAGCTCGTTCTTCCCCAAATCATATATTTTACTTTAAATAACTCATTCCGGATTAGGAGATACACCCAATTTAAGGTTCGATGGTAATACACTCGATTTAAGGTTCGATGGTCTGGATCACTTCTGTCGTCGACCGGGCCTTTTCTGATACATCTTTGGCGTTAGGATAAAGTAGCACGTTCTACCCCAAAATCATATATTTTACATTAGATAACTCATTCTGGATTGTGAGATACGCCCGATTTAAGGTCCAATGGTCAGCATCACTTCTGTCGTCGATCGGGCCTTTTCAGATTCGTCTTTGGTGGTAGGCTAAAGTAGCTCGTTCTACCCCAAAATCATATATTTTACGTCAGATCACTAATTCCGGATTGCGAGATACACAAGATTTAAGGTCTGGTGGTCTGGATCACTTCTGTAGTCCACCAGGCCTTTCCAGATCCGTCTTTGGCGATAGCCTAAAGTAGCTCGTTCTACCCCAAAATCATATATTTTAACATCAGATAACTCATTCCGGATTGTCAGATACGCCCGATTTAAGGACCGATGGTCTGGATCACTTCTGTGGTCGACATGGCCTTTTCTTATCCATCTTAAGCAGTAGGCTAAAGTAGCTCGTTCTACACCAAAATCATATATTTTACGTCAGTTTACTAATTCCGGATTGCAAGATATGCATGAATTAAGGTCCGATGGTCTAAATCATTTCTGTCCTGGACCGTGCCTTTTCTAATCCATCTTTGGCAGTAGGCTAAAGTAGCTCGTTCTAGCCCAAAATCATATATTTAACGTCAAATGACAAATTCTGGATTGCGAGATACGCTCGATTTAAGGTCCGACGGTCTGAATCACTTTTGTCTTCGACCGGGCCTTTTCTGATCAATCTTTGGCGTTAGGAGAAACTAGCTCGTTCTACCCTAAAATCATATATTTTTCGCCAGATAACTCATTCTGAATTATGAGAAATGCCTGATTTAAGGTCAGATGGTCTGGATCACTTCTGTCGTCGACCAAGCCTTTTTAAATCCAACTTCGACGGTATGCTAAAGTCGCTCGTTCTACACCAAAATCATATATTTTATGTCAAATTACTCATTCCAAATTGCGAGATACGCCCGATTTAGGGTCCGATGGTCTGGATCACTTCTGTCATCGACTGGGCCTTTTTAGATCCATCTTTGGTGGTAGGCTAAAGTAGCTCGTTCTTCGTCAAAATCATATATTTTACTTTAGATAACTTATTCCGGATTAGGAGATACACTCAATTTAAGGTCCGATGGTGTTAATCACTTCTGTCGTCGACCGGGCCTTTTCTGTTACGTCTTTGGCGTTAGGATAAAGTAGCTCGTTCTACCCCAAAATCATATATTTTACATCAGATCACTACTTCTGGATTGTGAGATACGCACGATTTAAGGTCCAGTGGTGTGGATCACATCTGTAGTCTACCAGGCCTTTTCAGATCCGTCATTGGCGATAGGCTAAAGTAGCTCGTTTTACCCCATAATCATATATTTTACGTTAGATAACTCATTCCGAATTGAGAGAAACGCGCGATTTATGAACCGATGGTCTGGATCACTTCTGTCGTCGACAAGGCCATTTCAGATCCATCTTTGGCGGTAGGCTAAAGTAGCTCGTTCTACCCCAAAATCATATATTTTACTTCAGATAACTCATTGCAGATTGCGAGATATACCCGAATTAAGGTCCAATGGTCTGGATCACTTCTGTCGTCGACCGGGCCTTTTCTGATACGACTTTGGCGTTAGGATAAAGTAGCTCGTTCTACCCCAAAATCATATATTTAACGTCAGATGACAAATTCCGGATTGCGAGATACGCTCGATTTAAGGTCCGAAGGTCTGAATCACTTCTGTCTTTGACCGGGCCTTTTCTGATCCATCTTTGGCGGTAGGAGAAAGTAGCTCGTTCTACCCTAAAATCATATATTTTCCGCCAGATAACTCATTCCGGATTGTGAGAAATGCCTGATTTAAGGTCAGATGGTCTGGATCACATCTGTCGTCGACCAGGCCTTTTCAAATCCAACTTCGACAGTATGCTAAAGTCGCTCGTTCTACACCAAAATCATATATTTTACGTCAAATAACTTATTCTAAATTATGAGATACGCCCGATTTAAGGTTCGATGGTCTGGATCACTTCTGTCGTCGACCGTGCCATTTCAGATCCATCTTTGGCGGTAGGCTAAAGTCACTCGTTCTACCCAAAAATCATATATTTTACGTAAGATAATACATTTCGAAATGCGAGATACACCCGATTTAAGGTCCGATGGTGTGGATCACTTCTGTCGTCGACTGGTCCCTTTCTGATCCATCTTTAGCGGTTGGCAAAAGTAGCTCATTCTACCCCAAATTTATATATTTTACGTCAGATAACTCATTCCAGATTGCGAGATACGCTCGAGTTAAAGTCTGATGATCTGGATCAATTCTGTCGTCGATCGGGCCTTTTCAGATCCATCTTTGGCGGTACGCTATAGTAGCTCGTTCTACCCCCAAATCATATATTTTACGTCCGATAACTCATTCCGGATTACGAGATACGCCCGATTTAAATCCGATGGTCAAGATCACTTTTGTCGTCGACCATGTCGTTTCTGATCCATCACTGGCAATAGCCTAAAGTAGCTCATACTACCCCAAAATCATATATTTTAAGTTAGGTAACTCATTCCGGATTGCGGGATACGCCCTATTAAAGGTTCGATGGTCTGGATCATTTCTTTCATCAACCATGCCTTTTCTGATCCATCTTTGGCGGTATTTCATAAATTGGGCTTGGATAACCCGGCATAGCCGGGTTGGTTGGCTAAAGTAGCTCGTTCTACCCCAAAATCATATATTTTACATCAGATAACTCATTCTGGATTGCGAGATAGGCTTAAATTAAGGTCCGATGGTCTGGATCAGTTCTATCGTCGACCGGCCCATTTCTGATCCATCTTTGTTGGTTTTTCACAAATCCGGCTAGGGCAACGCGGTGTTGGTTGGTAGAAATAGCTTGTTCTACCCCAAAATCATATATTTTACGTCAGATAACTCATTCCGGATTGTGGGTTACGCTCGATTTAAGGTCCAAAGGTCGGGATCATTTCTGTCGTCGACCGGGCCTTTTCAGCTCCATCTTTGGCAGTAGGATAAAGTAACTCGTTCTACCCTAAAATCACTATATTTTACGTCAGGTAACTCATTCTAGATTGCGAGATACGCCATATTTAAGGTCTAATGGTCTCGATCACTTCTGTCGTCAACCGGGCCTTTTCTGATCCATCTTTGGCAGTGTTTTACAAATCTGGCTTTGGTAACCCGACAGAGCAGGGTTGGTAGGCTAAAGTAGCTCGTTCTACCCCAAAATCATATATTTTACATCAGATAACTCATTCAAGATTGCGAGATACGCCCGAATTCAGGTCCAATGGTCCGGATCACTTCTGTCATCGACCGGCCCTTTTCTGATCCATCTTTGCCGATATTTCGTAAATCCAGCTTGGACAACCCGGCGAAGCAATGTTGGTTGGCTGAAATAGCTCGTTCTACACCAAATTCGTATATTTTACGTCAGATAACTCATTCCGGATTGTGAGATACGCTCGATTTAAAGTCCGAAGGTCTGGATCATTTCTGCCATCAACCGGGCCTTTTCAGCTCTATCTTAGGCAGTAAGATAAAGTAGCTCGTTCTACCCTAAAATCACTATATTTTACGTCAGGCAACTCATTAACGATTGCGAGATACGCCCTATTTAACGTATAATGGTCTGGATCACTTATGTTGTCAACTGGGCCTTTTCTAATCCATCTTTGATGGTATTTCACAAATCTAGCTTTGGTAACCAAGCAGACCAGGGTTGATTGGCTAAAGTAGCTCGTTCTACCCCAAAATCATATATTTTACATCAGATAACTCATTCTGGATTGCAAGATACGCCCGATTTAAGGTCCGATAGTCTGAATCAGTTTTGTCGTTGACCAGGCCTTTCTGATCCATCTTTGAAGGTATTTCGTAAATCCAGCTTGGGCATCCTGGCGTGGCGAGGTTGGTTGGATAAGGTAGCTCGTTCTACCCTAAAATCTTATATTTTACATTAGATAACTCATACCGGATTGCGAGATACGCCCGATTTAAGGTCCGATGGTCAGGATCAATTCTGTCGTCGACCGGGCCTTTTCAGATACATCTTCTACGGTAGACTAAAGTAGCTCGTTCTATCCCTAAAATCAAATATTTTACAACGGATAACTCATTCTGGATTGCGAGATACGCCCGATTTAAAGTCCGATGGTCTGGATCACTTCTGTCATTGACCGGGCCTTTTCTGATCCATCTTTGGCGGTATTTCATAAATCTGGCTTAGACATCCAGGGGTGGTGGGGTTGGTTGGATAAAGTAGCTTGTTCTACCCGAAAATCATATATTTTACGACAGATAACTCATTTCGGATTGTGAGATACGCCTGATTTAAGGTCTGATGATCAGGATTAATTCTGTCATTGACCGGGCCTTTTCAGATCCATCTTTGGCGGTAGGATAAAGTCGCTCGTTCTACCCCAAAATCATATGTTTTAGGTCAGATAACTCATTTCGGATTGCGAGATATGCCTGATTTAAAGTCCGATGGTCTGGATCAGTTCTGTCGTTGACCGGGCCTTTTCTGATCCATTTTTGGCGGTAGGCTAAAGTAGCTTATTCTACCCCAAAATCATATATTTTACGTCAAGTACCTCATTCCGGATTGTGACATACGCCCGATTTAAGGTCTGATGGTCTGGATCACTTCCGTCGTTGAAAGGGCCTTTTCTGAACCATCTTTGACGGTATTTCACAAATCCTTTTTGGATAACCTGGCGTAGCGGGGTTGGTTGGCTAAAGTAGCTCATTATACCCCAAAATCATATATTTTACATCAGATAACTCATTCTAGATTACGAGATACGCACGATTTAAGATCCGGTGGTCTAGATCAATTCTGTCGTCGACCGGGCCTTTTCAGATCCATCTTTGGTGGTAGGCTAAAGTAGCTCGTTCTATCCCAAAATCATATATTTTACGTAAGATAATTCATTCTAAATTGCGAGAAACAACCAATTTAAGGTCCGATGGTCTGGATCACTTCTGTCGTTGACCGGGACTTTTCTAATCCGTCTTTGGCGACAGGCTAAAGTAGCTGGTTCTTCCTCAAAATCATATATTTTAAGTCAGATAATTCATTCTAGATTGCGAGGTACGCCCGATGGTCTGGATAACGTCTGTCGTCGACTGGGTCTTTTCATATCCGTCTTTGGCAGTAGAATAAAGTAGCTCATTCTACCCCAAAATCATATATTTTACATCAGATAACTCATTCCGGATTGCGAGATATGCCCGATTTAAGGTCCGATGGTCTGGATCACTTCTGTCGCCGACCGGGACTTTTCAGTTCCATCTTTGGCGGCAGGCTAAAGTAGCTCGTTTTACTCCAAAATTATATATTTCACGTTAGATAACTTATTCCGGATTGCGAGGTACGACCGATTTAAGGTCTGATTGTCTAGATCAATTCTGTCGTCGACCGGGCCTTTTTTTTTAATCCATTTTTGGCGGTGGGTTAAAGTAGCTCGTTTTACCCCAAATCATATATTTTACGTCTGATAACTCATTCTGGATTGCGAGATACGCCCGATTTAAGGTCCGATGGTCTAGATCACTTTTTTCGTCGACCGGGCCTTTCCAAATCCAACTTTGGCGGTAGGCTAAAGTTGCTCCCTTTACCCCAAAATCATATCTTGTACATAAGATAACTCATTCCGGATTGCAAGGTACGCTCGATTTAAGGTCCGATGGTCTGGATCACTTCTCTGGTCGACAGGGACTTTTCAGATCTGTCTTTGGCGGTTGGCTAGAGTAGCTCGTTTTAACCCAAAATAGTATATTTTACATTTGATAACTCATTCCGCATTGCGATATACGCCCGATTTGAAACACGATGGTCTAGATCACTTCTATCATCGACCGGGCCTTTTTGGATCCGTATTTGGCGGTACGATAAAGTAGCTCGTTCTACCGTAAAATCATATATTTTACGTTAAATAACTCATTCCAGATTGTGAGATACACCCGATTTAAGGTTTGATGGTCTGGATAACTTTTGTCGTCGACCAGGCCTTTTCAGATCCATCTTTGGCGGTAGGCTAAAGTAGCGCCTTCTACCCTAAAATCTTATATTTTATGTCAAATAACTCATTTCGGATTGCGAGATACGCCCGATTTAAGGTCCGATGGTCTGGATCACTTCTGTCATCGACAGGGTCTTTTTAGTTCCATCTTTGGCGGTAGGCTAAAGTAGCTCGTTCTACCCTAAAATAATATATTTTACATCTGATAACTCATTTCGGATTGCGAGATACGCCCGATTTAAGGTCCGATGGTCTGCATAACTTCTATCATCGATCGGGCCTTTTCATATCCATCTTTGGCGGTAGGCTAAAGTAGCTCGTTCCACCAAAAATCATATATTTTACGTCAGATAACTAATTCCGGATTGCTAGATACGACCGATTTAAGGTCCGATGGTCTAGATCACTTCTGTCGTCGACTGGGCCTTTTTAGATCCATCTTTGACGGTAGCCTAAAGTAGCTCGTTCTACCTAAAATCATATATTTTACGTCAGATAACTAATTCCGGATTGTAAGATACGCCCGATTTAAGGTCCGATGGTCTAGATCACTTCTGTCGTCGACCGGGCCTTTTCAGATCCATCTTTGCCTGTAGGCTAAAGTAGCTCGTTCTAACCATAATCATAAATTTTATGTCAGATAACTAATTCCGGATTGCGAGATATGCCCGAATTAAGGTCTAATGGTCTGGATCACTTTTGTCATTGACTGAGCCTTTTCTATCCATCTTTGGTGGTAGGCTAAAGTAGCTCGTTCTACCCCAAAATCATAGATTTTATGTCAGATAACTCAATCCGGATTGCGAGATACGCCCGATTTAACGTCCGATTGTCTGTATCACTTCTGTCGTCGATAAGGCCTTTTCAGATCTATCTTTAGCGGTAGGCTAAAGCAACTCGTTCTCCCCCAAAATAATATATTTTATGTCAGATAACTAATTCTGGATTGCAAGATACACTTGATATAAGGTCCAATGGAAAGGATCAGTTCGGTTGTCAACCGGCCCTTCTCAGATCCAACTGTGGTGGTAGGATAAAGTAGCTCGATCTGCCCAAAATCATATATTTTACGTCAGATAACTAATTCCGAACTGCGAGATACGCCTGATTTAAGGTCCGATGGTCTGGATCACTTTTGTCGTCGACCTGGCCTTTTCTGATCCATCTTTGGCGGTAGGTTAAAGTAGCTCGTTTTACCCCAAAATAATATATTTTATGTCAGATAAATCATTTTAGATTGCTAGATAATCTCGATTTAAGGTCCGATGGTCTAGATCACATGTATCGTCGACCGGGCCTTTTCTGATCCATCTTTGGCGGTTGGCTAAAGTACCTTATTCTACCCCTAAATCATATATTTTACGTCAGATAACTAATTTTGGATTGCGAGATACACCCGATTTAAGGTCCGATGGTCGGGATCACTTTCGTCGTCGACCGAGCCGTTTCTGATCCATCTTTGGCGGTAGGCAAAAGTACTCGTTCTAGCCCAAAATCATATAATATACGTCATATAACACATTCTAGATTGCGAGATACACCCGATTTAAGGTCCGATGGTCAAGATCACTTGTTTCGTCGACCGGGCCTTTTCAGATCCTGCTTTGGCGGTAGGCTAAAGTAGCTCGTTCTACCCCAAAATAATATATTTTACGTCAGATAACTCATTTCGGATTGCGAGATGCGCTTGATTTAATGTCCAATGGTCTGGATCGCTTTTGTCGTTGACTGGGCCTTTTCAGATCCATCTTTGGCGGTAGGCTAAAGCAGCTCGTTCTACTCCAAAATATTATATTTTACGTCAGATAACTCATTTTGGATTGTGAGATACGCCTGATTTAATGTCCGATGGTCTGGATCGCATTTGTCGTCAATCGGGCCTTTTCAGATCCATCTTCGGCAGTAGGTTAAATTAGCTCGTTCTACCAAAAATCATATATTTTACATCAATTAACTCATTTCGGATTACGAGATACGCTCAATTTAAGGTCCGATGGTCTGGATCTCTTCTATTGTCGCCTTGGCCTTTTCCGATCCATTTTTGTCGGTAGACTAAAGTAGCTCGTTCTAACCCAAAATCATATATTTTACATCAAATAACTCATCCGGAATGCGAGAGACGCCCAATTAAAGGTCCAATGGCCAGGATTACTTCTGTCGTCGACCGGGCCTTTTTAGATCCGTCCTTGACGGTAGGTTTATGTAGCTTGTTCTACCCTCAAAATCATATATTTTACATCAGATAACTCATTCCAGATTGCAAGATACGCCCGATTAAAGGTCCAATGGTCTAGATCACTTATGTCGTCGACCGAGCCTGTTCTGATCCATCTTTGGAGGTAGGCTTAAATAGCTCATTCTACCCCAAAATCATATATTTTACATCAAATAACTCATTCCAGATTGCGAGATATGCCCGATTTAAGGTCCGATGGTTTGGATCACTTCTATCGTCGATCGAGCCTTTTCTAATCCATCTTTGGCAGTAGGCTAAAGTAGCTAGTTCTACCCCAAAATCATATATTTTATTTCAGATAACTAATTCCAGATAGCGAGATATGCCCGATTTAAGATCCATTGGTCCGGATCACATCTGTTGTCAATCGGGCCTTTTTTGATCCATCTTTGGCGGTCAGATAAAGTAGCTCGTTCTACCGAAAATCATATATTTTACGTCAGATAACTCATTCCAGATTGCGAGATACGCCCGATTTAAGGTCCGATGGTCTGCGTCACTTCTGTCATCGACTTGGCCTTTTCAGATCCGTCTTTGGTGGTAGGCTAAAGTAGCTCGTTCTTCCCCAAAATCATATATTTTACTTTAGATAACTCATTCCGGATTAGGAGATACACTCGATTTAAGGTCCGATGGTCTGGATCACTTTTGTCATCGACCGGGCCTTTTCTGATACATCTTTGGCGTTAGGATAAAGTAGCACGTTCTACCCCAAAATCATATATTTTACGTCAGATAATTCATTACGGATTGCGAGATACGCCCGATTTAAGGTCTGATGGTCTGCATCACTTCTGTCGTCGACCGGGCCTTTTCAGATCCGTCTTTGGCGGTCGGATGAAGTAGCTCGTTCTACCCCAAAATCATATATTTTACGTCTGATCGCTAATTCCAGATTGCGAGATATGCACGATTTAAGGTCCGGTGGTCTGGATCACTTCTGTAGTTGACCAGGCCTTTTCAAATCCGTCTTTGGCGATAGGTTAAAGTAGCTCGTTTTACCCCAAAATCATATCTTTTACGTCAGATAACTCATTCAGGATTGTGAGATATGCCCGATTTAAGGTGCGATGACCTGGATCACATTGTCGTCGACCAGGCCATTTCAGATCAGTCTTTGGTAGCAGGCCAAAGTAGCTCATTCTACCCCATTATCAAATATTTTACATCTGATAACTCATTCTAGATTGCGAGATACGCCCGATTTAAGGTCCGATGGTCAGGATCACCTCTGCCGTCGACCGAACCTTTTCTGATCTGCCTGTTGCAGTTGGCTAAAGTAGCTCGTTCTACCTCAAAATCATATATTGTAATGTCCGATGGTGTGGATCAAAATGATATATTTTACGTCAGATAACTTATTCCGAATTGCAAGATATGCCTGAATTAAGGTATGATGGTCTAGATCACTTCTGTCGTTGACCGGGCCGTTTCTTATCCAACATTGGTGGTAGGCTAAATTAGCTCATTCTACCCCAAAATGATATATTTAACGTCAGATAACTCATTTTGGATTGCGAGATTCGCCCTATTTAAGGTCCAATGCTCTGGATCAATTCTGGCGTCGACTGAGCCTTTTCTCATCCATCTTTGGCGGTAGGATAAACTAGCTCGTACTACCCCAAAATGATATATTTAACGTCAGATAAGACATTTCGGATTGCGAGATTCGCTCGATTTAAGGTCCGATGGTCTGGATCACTTTTATCGTCGACCGCGCCTTTTCTGATCCATCTTTAGCGTTAGGCTAAAGTAGCTCGTTCTACCCCAAAATGATACATTTTATCTCAGATAACTCATTCCGAATTGCGAGATACAGCTGATTTAAGGTCTGATGATCTGGATTACTTCTGTCACCGACCGGGCCTTTTCAGATCCGTCTTTGGTGTAGGCTAAAGTAGCTCGTTCTTCCCCAAAATCATATATTTTACTTTAGATAACTCATTCCGGATTAGGAGATACACTCGATTTAAGCTCCAATGGTCTGGATCACTTCTGTTGTCAACCGGGCCTTTTCTGATACGTCTTTGGCGCTAGGATAAAGTAGCTCGTTCTACCCCAAAATCATATATTTTACATCAGATAACTCATTCCGGATTGCGAGATACACCCGATTTAAGGTCCGATGGTCTGCATCACTTCTGTCGTCGACCGGGCCTTTTCAGATCCGTATTTGGCGGTAGGCTAAAGTAGCTCGTTCTAACCCAAAATCATATATTTTACGTCAGATCACGAATTCTGGATTGCGAGATATGAACGATTTAATGTCCGGTGGTCTGGATCACTTCAGTAGTCGACCAAGCCTTTTCAGATCCGTCTTTGGCGATAGGCTAAAGTAGATCGTTTTACCATAAAATCATATCTTTTACGTCAAATAACTCATTCCGGATTGTGAGAAACACGTGATTTAAGGACCGCTGGTCTAGATCACTTCCGTCGACAAGGCCTTTTCTGATCCATCTTTGGCGGTAGGCTAAAGTAGCTCGTTCTACGCCAAAATCATATATTTTACGTTAGATAACTAATGGCAGATTGCGAGATATGCCCGAATTAAGGTACGATGGTCTGGATCACTTCTATCGTCGATCGGGCCTTTCCTGATACGACTTTGGCGTTAGGATAAAGTAGCTCGTTTTACCCCAAAATCATATATTTTACATCAAATAACTCATTCTGGATTGCGAGATATGCCCAATTTAAGGTATGATGGTCTACATCACTTTTGTCGTCAACCAGGCTTTTTCAGATCCGTCTTTGGTGGTAGGCTAAAGTAGCTCGTTCTACCCCAAAATCATATATTTTAAGTCAAATAACTAATTCCGGATTGCGATATACGCCCGATTTAAGGTGCGATGACCTGAATCACTTTGTCGTCGACCGGGCCATTTCAGATTAGTCTTTGGCGGTAGGCCAAATTAGCTCGTTCTACTCCATTATCAAATATTTTACTTCTGATAACTCATTCTAGATTGCGAGATACGCCCGATTTAAGGTTGGATGGTCAAGATCACTTTTGTCGTCGACCGGGCCTTTTTAGATCCGCCTATTGCGGTTGGCTAAAGTAGCTCATTTTACCCCAAAATCATATATTTTAATGTCCGATGGTGTGGATCAAAATGATATATTTTATGTCAGATAACTCATTCTGAATTACGAGATATGCTTGAATTAAGGTCTGATGGTCTGGATCACTTAGGTCGTCGACCGAGCCTTTTCTTACCCAATGTTGGGGGTAGGCTAAAGTAGCTCGTTCTACCCCAAAATGATATATTTAACGTCAGATAACTCATTCTGGATTGCGAGATACGCCCTATTTAAGGTCCGATGCTATAGATCAATTCTGGCATCGACTGGGCCTTTTCTCATCCATCATTGGCGGTCGGATATAGTAGCTCATTCGACCCCAAAATGATATATTTAATGTTGGATAACACATTCAGGATTGCGAGATTCGCTCGATTTAAGGTCCAATGGTCTGGATCACTTCTATCATCGACCGCGCCTTTTCTAATCCATCTTTAGCGGTAGGCTAAAGTAGCTCGTTCTACCCCAAAATGATACACTTTATGTCAGATAACTCATTCCGAATTGCGAGATACGACCGATTTAAGGTCCGATGGTCTGGATCACTTCTGTCATCGACCGGGCTTTTTCAAATCTGTCTTTGGCGGTAGGCTAAAGTAGCTCGTTCTTCCCCAAAATCATATATTTTACTTTAGATAACTCATTTCGGATTAGGAGATACACCCGATTTAAGGTCCAATGCTATGGATCACTTCTGTCGTCGATCGGGCCTTTTCTGATACGTCTTTGGCATTAGGATAAAGTAGCACGTTCTACCCCCAAAATCATATATTTTACATTAGATAACTCATTCCGGATTGCGAGATACACCCGATTTAAGGTCCGATGGTCTGCATCACTTCTGTTGTCGACCGGGCCTTTTCATATCCGTCTTTTGCGATAGTTTAAAGTAGCTCATTCTACCCCAAAATCATATATTTTACGTCAGATCCCTAATTCCGGATTGCGAGATACACACGATTTAAGGTCCGGTGGTCTGGATCACTTCTGTAGTCAACTAGGCCTTTCCAGATCCGTCTTTGGCGATAGCTTAAAGTAGATCGTTCTACCCCAAAATCATATATTTTACATCAGGTAACTCATTCCGAATTGTGAGATACGCCTGATTTAAGGACCGACGGACTGTATCACTTCTGTGGTCGACAAAGCCTCTTCTTGTCCATCTTTGGTGGTAGGCTAAAGTAGCTCGTTCTATGCCAAAATCATAAATTTTACATCAGATTACTAATTCCAGATTGCAAGATATGCTCATATTAAGGTATGATGGTCTAAATCATTTCTGTCGTTGATCGGGCCTTTTCTGATCCATCTTTGGCGGTAGGCTAAAGTAGCTTGCTCTACCCCAAAATCATATATTTTACGTCAGGTAACTCTTTCCGGATTGCGACATATGCCTGATTTAAGTCTGATGGTCTGGATCACTTCCGTCAATGAAAGGGCCTTTTTCTGAACCATCTTTAGCGGTATTTCACAAATCCTGTTTAGGCAACCCGGCATAGCGGGGTTGTTTGGCTAAAGTAGCTCGTTCTACCCCAAAATCATATATTTTACGTCAGATAACTTATTCCGGATTGTGCGGTACGCCCAATTTAGGGTCTGATTGTCTAGATTACTTCTGTTGTCGACCGAGCCTTTTTTGATCCATTTTTGGTGGTGGGTTGAAGTAGCTCGTTCTACCCCAAAATCATATATTTTACGTCTGATAACTCATTCTGGATTGCGAGATATGCCGTATTCAAGGCCCGATGGTCTGGATCACTTCTGTCGTCGACCGGGACTTTTCAGATCCATCTTTGGTGGTAGAATAAAGTAGCTCGTTCTACCACAAAGTCATATATTTTACGTTAGATAACTTATCCCAGATTGAGAGATACCGCTGATTTAAGGTCCGATGGTCTGGATCACTTTTTTCGTCGACAAGGCCTTTTCAAATCCATCTTTGGCGGTAGGCTAAAGTAGCTCCCTCTACCCCAAAATCATATATTGTGCGTCAGATAACTCATTCCGTATTGGGACGTATGCCCGATTTAAGGTCCGATGGTCTGGATCACTTCTCTCGTCAACAGGGACTTTTCAGATCTGTCTTTGGCGGTAGGATAGAGTAGCTCGTTCTACCCCAAAATCATATATTTTACGTTAGATAACTCATTCCGGATTGCGATATACGCTCGATGGTCTGGATCACTTCTGTCGTCGACCGGGTCTTTTCGGAGCCGTATTTGGCAGTAGGATAAAGTAGCTCGTTCTACCGTAAAATCACATATTTTACGTCAAATAACTCATTCCAGATTGTGAGATACACATGATTTAAGGTTCGATGTCTGGATCACTTTTGTCGTCGACCAGGCCTTTTCAGATCCATATTTGGCGGTAGGCTAAAGTAGCGCCTTCTACCCTAAAATCTTATATTTTACGTCAGATAACTCATTCTGGATTACGAGATACGCCTGATTTAAGGTCCGATGGTCTGGATCACTTCTGTCGTCGACAGGGCCTTTTCAGATCCATCTTTGGCGGTAGGCTAAATGTAACACCCTAAAAATTGGGGGTCGAGTAGCAACTCAACACCCGAGTTCCAAAACATCACTTATGCAACATAAATGCTTATGATTGAATGTTGTCTGTGTTAGTGCATTAATAATGATTGGGATTATACCAAAACAGTAATTCATACTCCAGATCAAGTTATAAAACACAAGCGGAAGACTAAAAGATGTATATAAATGTATATAAAGCCAAAAACGTCACAATCGGTCTCCAGAGTATGAACACCTTACTGAGTCACCATATACATATATAAGTTTCAAAATCAAAATGCCAAAAAGTGGTACAACTATAATCATAAACCCTGTAGTCCCGTTATCTGAATGGCCTAAGCGAAGCCTCTGGAGAACTGCATGAAGGAGAACTCATCCTGATCATCGTAATAATCAAGCTCAGCCTCCTGCCTCTCATCAACACCTGCATCTAAGATAGAGTTTGGTTGGTGTATACAACACCATCCCGTAACGTGGGAGTGAGTAGCTAACTCAGTGGAACAATAAAGCATAGGTTAACATGTTATCAATTCAGTCAAGCAGTAATGATAAAGCAGTACAATCAAACACTCTTAAATACTCTTATTAATGCAAGTATTGAATGCAGTCATGATGCATGCCCTCGCCAATGCTCCCTCGTACGACAACATCTTACGTCCACGGCATGTGTTCATCCCTCAGTGCTCCACATCTTCCAGGCACATGCAGTGATATGTTATAAGCGTGATTACCGAGTTACTATTAATCCTTTTCATACAACAGTATTGGGAAACTAAGGTACCTTCCTTATATCATTCCCAAATAATGATCCATTCTAGGGTCGTCAGTCCTAGATAATCTCATATGATGATACGGTTCTAAGTCGCTGTAAAGGGCAATCAGGGCTATTACACGCACTCGTTGCACCGCTCCCCCATCACCTTATCAATACAAGCTTAGTTTATACTTTGTTTACTACGGGTAGGCTCGTCGCCTCTCCGCAGATTCAGAGTATGCTCGAGGTCACTATAAAGGGCTGTCAGGGCTACTACATGCAATTGTTATACCACTCCCCCATCACCTTATCAGTGTAGGCCGACAGCTCGAATACAGTGTCCCATACTACCATATTCGGCTGACGAGTCTGGGTTGCTCACTGGTCACTACGGGGAGGCTTGTAGCCCCAGCATAGGCCGACAGCTCGACCACAGTGTCCCATACCACCATGCTCGGCTAATGAGTCTTAGCGGATCGAGGTACCAAGGTTAATGGGGTTACACTGGTAAGTTTGGTACCTTAGGTTCAAGCAGTAGCGTCCGTACATGGTGAACATACATTGGACAGATCGGGTTACTTGACGAGCTCGACTAGCACGAGCGCACAACCAGCTGAACGACATGAAGTGCATAAGCACTTCGCGTGGCCTAACCACTGTCGCCAACCGAAGTACGACTCGGGTTCGTCAAACACATCCTACGTGGCGAAGGAATTTCAACCACGAACTCAAGTCTGTTGTCGATCGCCTGGACTATAACATAGCCCCAATCATATTCAATCCTTAACCAGAAGCATATAGAGTAAAGAAGAATAAACAAAGTAATTCAAGCATGTTATAAAGCACAATATAAACAGAAAATACAGACACATACATTTCATAAGTAAGTAGTTAAATTAAACAACCAACATGGAGGAAATCATATACATCTCTAAGTTAGTTGAGAATCCTATCTCAACACCTACCTAAAGCACAATCATTTAAGTACTTACTCTTACAAGCATTTTCACAAACACTTAGAATATACTTATTTAACATACATAACGTATAGTAGTAAAAACATGTATTCGGGCGAATCCTTTCGCCGAGTAAGTATTACACATATATATATAGCATGTTCATAGAGTAATTAATCATGGCAAACACACTTTCAAAATTTGTACGTATACGATATTTTCTACAAATATACAGAATACACAATATGCTATAATTTGCATACGCAACTGAAACGCAAAACGAACATCGCATTGTGCATGTACAATAACACCCAGATCAAGAATCTATCATTATCTGACATTGAAAGCTTTGAAAACCTTCACCTATACGTCTAAAGTCCGCACTTTACACCGTAGAAACATAACGAACTTAACAGAGACTCTACGCTTTCGTCAACATCGATACGACGACCTATAACACAAGGTAAGTCAGCTACTTCGCTACTTGTACCAATAGAAACCCTAAAATAGGTTAGGGTTAGGGTTTTCTTACCTAGAAATGAAGTCGGAATCGCCGAAAAAGCAATTAGATCGTGATGGTTAAGCCTGTAGGATAACAAGGTAGAGTATCGGGAAGAATCTCTCACTTCTCTCACATACTCTCTCTCTCTTTCTTCTCTTCTCTCTCCTAAGGTTTTCTCAAATTCGTATGGTGAGAATGAGAGAGGGTTTAAGGTCCTTATATAGGCCTAAAACACTCCAAATTAAACCCAGGGCCAAGGTATACTTAGGTTTTGTCCAAAGGGCATCTGTTTCAGCTCAACGGAGAATTTTCGGAGCCCCCCTTGAGCCAAAGGTCGGACTTAAGCTCATAGACTATGGATCTAGGTCGAGTTAAGTTTTCATTCCAATCGGGTTTCTAGATCACACGTGGCGAACCAATTTCAGTTCAACGGTCACCGAAACTCGATCAGGGTTACAAGTATACTGACCTGTGTATGAAATTTCCCCTGATCCGAGGGTGTATTTGGGTCAGATTCTGACGGTCTGATTGCTTATATTTGGGCCGCAAACGACAGGTCTCAGATTAATTAAATTAGATTTAATTTCTAAAGAAAATCATGTTTTCTCACACTCTTCACTCCGGGCTCAAGCGAATAGCCCCGGAATACTATCTGGTGTTGACTTCCGAGATGGTTGTCAAGCCTAGCAAGGCGATCTTAATTCTATAACTTCATAGTCATCGGACTTTTGACGTGCGGTCCAGATCTGATACAGAGTTTCAATGTGCTCCCGAGAGCAACTGGGTAATGCGATTGATCCTAGATTTTAAGGTAACCTAGCGTCAATGATTCTGCAAGTTTTGGGTCTTGCAGATCGTATTTAAAGTGAATCAAACGGATTTCGTAGCTAATCTAGTTTAACACTTAATTAACTTTGTCTAATTTCTAAAGGATTTGATCCTGAGTGATTTCTGCCTGAGGTGGTACTCGGGTCTTTGTACGGGATTTTCAGAGTCGTTACAATCTACCCCCCATGATGAAAAATTTTGTCCTCGAAATTAGTACCTTTTTGTACTCCTCGAGAAGCTGAGGGTAGTTGTTAGTGCTATTATATGATACCTCTTTGATTGTCAAATTTTTGTGTGTCAAAACCTTGGTGTGTTCTATGTCTTGGTGTGTTCTATGTTTAAGACAACCATGGACTCTTCAAGCGGCTTCAAGGTACATTTCGAAGATATAAAGAAGAAGATATAAAGAAGAAGATATAAAGAAGACACAATATTCTTTATTCACGCAAAGGTTATTCAAGCTCAAGATACAAGCAGTGTGTGAAGGTGTGAAGCTCAAAAGCAAACTCAAGATAAATGTTGGTGTCAAGTTTTTGGACGACTCGTACTTCAGGCTTCAAGTACTAAAAGATTTATCATTCGTTGAATGAAGTAAAGTTCAATGTCCATACTTCATTATTCAGGTTTGATAGACCATAGTCTTTGACCTTAGGGTAGGTCACTTTGGATACATTATTCAAATGTATTTAAACATGTTTTTGATCTGCTCTTAGACCAGTCCTGGGTCTGGTTCGACCAGTCCTAGCACTGGCTCGACCTGTCTAAGAATTTCCTAGGCCAGTCTTGGACTTGTTCAATTTTATCGGATTTTCTGGTTCGCTCACGACCAGTCTTGGAGTCTGCTCGACCGGTCGTGGGATGTCCTCGACTCTAACCTCGACCAGTCGTGGAGCCTCGATTCAAACTCCAGCGACTAAATTCACTGTCGCTCGACCAGTCGAGAAGGGGTCTCGACCGGTCGTGGACGACCTTCGACCAGTCGTGGACTGCCTACGACCAGTCGAACATCGGTTTTCCTGATTCCGCGCAGAAATTCAAAAATTTGTTTCTCCTAAGACCAGTCGTGGGAACTCCTAGACCAGTCGAAGACGAATTTCTGTAGCTATAAATAGCACACGAATTTCAGAGTTTACATATCGAAAAATCTATCAAAGCAAGGCTCCACTCTGAGATAAGTCGTGTTTAATTTTAAGCTAATTTGCGCTTCATTCTAATTCCTTTTGTTAGCTTTTTGCATTTGATTTTATTCTAAATTCCAATCATATTTGAAAAGGGGAAATCGTGTATTCCTTCTTCTTGGAATTAAAATCAAATAGAGCTAGCCCTTTGTGATTTCATTTAAAATCAATTAGAACTTAGAACCTCAATAATTTGAGTATTGGACATTGAACTATCATCTCTACTCTGATCGGTTCTTCCGGGCTACTGCAAAAGGATAAGATCCAGGTATTCTACAATTCCTGTAATTTCTATTTTGGTTTTGTATGAGATTTACCAGAAAAATCTCTGTGTATGGTTATCTGAGGAGAGCCAGAAAACTCAGATTGTGGGGTTTTTTGAATTGTGTAAGCCCAAGTGATAAAGACACAATTGTGAAGGTTTTTAGTGAACCTGTGAAAACCAGTTTTATTAGAGAACGCTAATATCCCCTGTGTGAGGATATTAGGAGTGGAGTAGCATTCTGTGTGGCTGTTTTAGAACAGTTGGTGAACACACAGGCGAACCACTATAACTTCTTGTCTTGTGGATTGAATGGTTATTTAATTCCTTATCTTTTATCATTCAGTTCTATTTTCCTTGTGGATGTGAATGTTGTAACAGTTTGAAATTTCAAGCAAGTGTGGGAATGTTGTAACAATTTAGTGATTTATTTCCAGCAATTCCTTTTATTTGATTCAAGCTTTAAATTCCAAAATTGTTCCAGCAAGGTTGCCCTGCCATTTTTATGGTGTATGGCTGTCCCTAGAACAAGACATTTGTAAAATCAATTTATTCAGTGCAGTTTGTATTTATTTCTTTATTCCTCTTTGATTTGAGAATTTGATACAAAGACATTTCTAGACATAAGGTTGTCCTACCATAAACATTGGGTTTTTGGTGAAAGGTTGTCCTTAGAACAACGTTTGTATCAACCTCTCAAATTCAATAGTTTGAGGTTGCATTTCATTTCTGCATTTCAATTTATTTAATTAGTTCATTGGCTATCATACTTTGTTTAATTCCGCTATTATAAGTTTTTATCTGGCATTGTCCTATTCACCCCCCCTCTAGGACATATAGCTTGGCCATTTCAAGTGGTATCAAAGCCTAATAGCTCGCTTTTATTTCTTTATATTTGGATTTATTTCCTGAGCTAACGATCTAAGCTATATATAATAATGTCAAATTTTGATAGCCTCTCAGTCACTAGGCCTTCACCATTTGATGGCTCCAACTATGCTTGTTGGAAAGCCAGAATGAGGATCTTCCTCAAATCAATGGATGAGAGTGTGTGGCAAGCCACAGTGACTGAATGGAATCCTCCTGTCATGGAAGTAACTGGAGTTGATGGTTCTAAATCTATGAAAATTACACCATACTTTCAATGGACCACACTTCAGAAAAGTGAGAGTAGTGCTAATGCTAAAGCACTAAATGCAATTACTTGCGCACTATCACCGGATGAGTTCAAAAGAATCATATCCTGTGATACTGCAAAGCAAGCTTGGGATATTTTAGAAATGACACATGAGGGTACATCGATTGTCAAAAAATCTAAAGTCCAACTCCTCACAACTAAATTTGAAGAAATTCATATGGAGGAGAATGAAATGTTTATGGACTTCTATACTAGATTAAATGACATTGTAAACTCAATGTGGGGTCTTGGTGATAAAATCCCAGAAAGTAAAGTGTGTGCAAAAATACTACGCTCTCTTCCTGAACGGTTCAATTCTAAAGTAACCGCAATCCAGGAACTTCGTGACACGGACAAAATGAAGGTGGAAGAACTCGTTGGGTCTCTACAAACTTATGAATTAAATTTTAAAGCTCCTAAAGGAAAATCAATTGCTTTGAAATCTTCTAAAAATACGGTAGAAGATAAATCCGATTCTGAAGATGACTTAGCTCTTATTGCAAAAAGATTTTACAAAATTTTTAAAAGTAAGAAAAGAGTTGATTTTCAAAAATCAAATGATAAAAAGAAGTTTAGATCTAAAACTCGAAAATCTTTGAAAGACAGTCAGTGTTACAACTGTCATGAGTATGGGCATCTAGCAAACAAATGTCCTAATAAGGACAAACCCAAAAAGAAGGGTATGTTGGCTACATGGGATGAATCATCTGACTCTGAAGTTTCTTCTGAATCAGAAGATTCTGAAACCGAGTCGGGCAATGAGGTAAAAGCCCTTATGACTCTAGCCAAGTTTACCTTCTCTGATCACGATGATTCTACTAGTGAAGAAAATTTGGATAATGATCATGAGAATGAAGAAGATCTTCAAGATGCTTACAATGCCTTATACAAAGAGAGTTGTAAAATTGCTGTGAAGCTTAAACTTCAGAGAGAAAAATTTTCTAAACTTAGAGATTGTTTTGACTTGCTTGTTTTAGAAAAATCTCAAATATCAGATTATTTTGAAAAATCAAAAAGCGATTTAGAATTCAAAAACTCTCTGATTGTTGATTTAAAATCTGAAATTGAGAGATTAAAGAATGAAGTGTCTTCTCTTCTGAATTCTAAGGAAACTTGGAGGTATGCCCAAGGTGATTTTAAATTAGAAAAACTCCTATCCGGTTCAAAAAAATGTGGCGATAGATCCGGATTGGGGTATGATAAAACAATACCTCATAAACAAAAGAATTCTCCACCTAAATTTGTGAAAGGAGAATCCTCTAATTCAAAAGAGAAAAACACTTCACAAGGTTTTGTCAAAACAACAAAAAATTTTCAAAAACCTAGAAGCAGCTATGTCAACTTCAAAAATCAGATGAAAAATCCTTTAGCTGAAAAAATAGTTGATTTACTCAAGGAACTTTTAAAATCTAACTCTGTAAGTCACTCTTACAAATATAAACAAAAGAAGACCAACTATGTTCCTAAACCTAAAACTGTTATGAAATGGGTTCCTAAAGTTGACTGCTTGGTTGCTCACACTGCTTTCAAAGCAACTAGCCTTTCAAAGTGGTACCTAGACAGTGGTTACTCCAGCCATATGACTGGTGACAAAGCTCTTTTCACCGATCTACAAGATATGACTGATGGGTCAGTCACATTTGGTGATGGTAGCAATTGCAAAATTATTGGCCAAGGTACGGTTCAACTCTATAATCTACCCTTATTTAAGAATGTTTTATATGTTGAGGGTTTAAAACACAACTTGTTAAGCATATCTCAAATATGCGATAACAATCATAGTGTGAAGTTTTCCAATCAAGGTTGTGAGATTATAGACAAGAAGGGGTCTGTGATATTAACTGGTCTCAGAACTTCTGAAAACTGCTATATAGTGAGAAATGACAGCTCAACTAATCAAATGTGTTACATGGTCCATACCAATGAAACAGAATTATGGCATAAACGCCTTGGACATGTACACTACCGGAATTTATATAGATTGAGCAAAGAAGAACTAATAAGAGGTCTACCAAAGATTTAAAAAGTAGATAAAATATGTGGTGAATGCCTGTATGGTAAACAAACTAGGAGATCTCACAAAAAGGTGAACTCCAATACCACATCAAGACCACTCGAACTTCTCCACATGGATCTAATAGGACCAACTAGAACGGAAAGTCGAGGTGGTAAAAAATACATTCTGGTTATTGTAGACGATTATACCAGATTCACTTGGGTTTCATTTTTAAAGGACAAATCAGAAACCCTTGATGAAGTGAAAAAGATAATCAAACGGATCCAAACTGAAAAATGTTCTCAAGTGAATAAGATCCGAAGTGATCATGGATCTGAATTTGAAAATAGCGGTTTTGAGAAATTCTGTAATGATCATGGAATATCACATGAATTCTCTGCACCTAAAACTCCACAACAAAATGGCATTGTGGAAAGAAAAAATAGAGTTCTTCAAGAAATGGGAACTGTTATGCTAAATAGCATGAAGGTTTCTAAGAATTTATGGGCTGAGGCGATTAATACTGCTTGCTATATTATTAATCGTGTTTATACTTGCAAATCAAATAATAAAACGCCCTATGAAATGTGGTTTGACAAAAAACCTACAGTCAAATATTTTCGCGTTTTTGGCAGTAAGTGTTATATTTTACGTGACCGGAAAAACTTGGGAAAATTTGATACTAAAAGTGATGAAGGATTATTCTTAGGATATTCATTATACAGTCGTGCATATCGTGTACTGAACAAAAGGACCAGAGTTATTCAAGAGTCAATTAATGTTATCATAGATGATCACTTAAATACTTCGGCCCCTAGTTCAGATAATGATGAATTTCTCATAATTGAAAAACCAGAAACTTCATCAAGTGAATCTAATCATGATGTGAGGACTGTCAAAGATCATCCAACTACACAAATCCTTGGAAATCCTCTCACTGGTGTACGCACTCGTAGATAATTAGAAGATTTTTGTAATTACGTGTGTTTCACATCTCAGATAGAACCGGTTAATGTAAAAGAAGCTCTTTCTGATGAAAACTGGATATTTGCGATGCAAGAAGAACTTAATCAATTTGTTCGTAACGATGTCTGGTATCTTGTTCCAAGACCGAAAGATAAACATATTATTGGAACAAAATGGATTTTCAAAAATAAGTCTGATGAATTGGGAAATATTATTCGAAACAAGGCAAGATTGGTTGTGCAAGGGTACACTCAAATTGAAGGTATCGATTTAGAGGAAACTTTCGATCCAGTTGCACGCCTTGAATCAATCAGATTATTTATATCCATTGCATGTTTTAGAAAGTTTAAGATTTATCAAATGGATGTAAAGAGTGCTTTTCTTAATGGTGATTTACATGAAGAGGTTTATGTTGAACAACCTACAGGGTTTGAAGATCCTAAGTTTTCTAATCATGTTTATCGCCTTAAGAAAGCCCTCTATGGGTTGAAACAAGCTCCCAGGGCATGGTATGAAAAATTGACTAAGTTTTTAATGGGTCACAATTTTCAAATGGGTAGTGTTGATAAAACACTCTTTGTTAAAAAGCAGAACAATGATATTTTAATGGTTCAAATCTATGTTGATGATATAATTTATGGATCAACTTGTACTGACATGACTGCTGAGTTTGCAGATCTAATGAAATCTGAATTTGAGATGAGTATGGTCGGAGAATTAAATTATTTTCTAGGATTGCAAGTTAAACAGCAATCTGATGGAATTTTTATTTCTCAAACTAAATATGCTCTAAATTTAGTTAAGAAGTTCGGGTTTGAAAATGGTAAGAATTTTGATACTCCTATGAGTACTTCTCTAAAGCTCTCAAAAGACTCTACAGGTAAAGATATAGATCCTAAACTATATCGAAGCATGATTGGTAGTTTACTGTATTTAACAGCAAGTAGACCTGATATTGCTTTTAGTGTTGGAATTTGTGCTAGATATCAGTCTAATCCTAAAGAATCTCATTTGACTGCTGTTAAACGCATTATTCGTTATGTTGCAAGTTCAGTTAATCTGGGTCTTTGGTATCCCTTTGATACTAGTGTTCAATTGGCTGGGTTCTCGGATGCTGATTGGGCTGGTAATATGGATGACAGAAAGTCAACCAGTGGTGGTTGCTTTTACATTGGAAATTGCATAGTTTCTTGGTTCAGCAAGAAACAGAGTTCCATTTCACTCTCAACTGTTGAGGCTGAATACATTGCTGCAGGAAATGCATGTACTCAGTTAGTCTGGATGAAACGCATGTTAAGTGATTATGGTATTGCACAAGACTCGATAGTTTTATATTGTGATAATTCAAGTGCAATTAATATTTCCAAAAATCCAATCCAGCATTCACGAACTAAGCATATTGACATTAGATTTCACTATATTCGTGAACTTGTTGAAGAAAAAATAATTTGTTTAGAATATATTCCAACCGAGAAACAACTTGCTGACATTTTCACCAAACCACTCGATAAATGCAGGTTCAATAAATTGAAATTTGATCTCGGTATGTGTAATATAAGATGATTGATTATGCATTTTGTATATTATATTGTAAATATCTTCATAGTTTTTTATGAAAATTTAAAAAAAAAAAAAAAAAAACGCATGTTTTGGTCTTACACGACCAGTCGAGGATAGTCTCGACCAGTCCTGGTTCGACCGGTCGAGGACTAATCACGACCGGTCGTGTATCGCGCTGGTTTCTTTAATTGGGGGAAAAATCACTTTTTCCTCATTTCCCTCTTCTTCTCCAACGGGCTTAGCTTCGACCGGTCGTACCCATCTATGGGATTTCTCCAGGTTTGAGTATTTCTCTTGATTTTGTTGAAGAATCTTGGACATTGCTTCTTGTCTTCCTTGTTAGTGTTGATTATTTCATATTTCCTTCAAGGGTTTGGGGTTTTCTTCCTCATTTTCTGATTTGGTTGAAACCCATCTTGTTTTTCTTGAAATTTCTTCAATCTTTTCAAGAGTATGGATGTTAGAGGTAAAAAGCGAACTAGTAGAGGTGCTTCTTCATCTAGGTCTAATGTTATTTCTCGCCGTCATCTTAGAGATCCTAATGATGACCCTCCACAAGTTCGTGATTTTCGTACTAAGAAGGTTATTGTTGAGAAAGCAGTTAGTATTATTATTGTTGAGAAAGCAGTTAGTATTAATCATATTGCTCAATTTAATCTTGTTCCTCTTCTTCAATCTGTTGGTTGGGTTAACATTTTGAATTGGGGAGGGCCGGCATTTCAGTCAATTGCTCAGGCCATGGTTGCATGTATTACAGACTTTTCTCTTGAGGAATTAACTTTTATTGTTACTACAAGAGAAGGGCCTTTTTCTGTGGATCGTCATTTGATTTCTGGATTAATGGATATTCCAGTAATTGATGATGGAATCCACCCTTCCACATTGGGTGATAAAGTTACTGAATCTGAAAAACGTCTATTTACAAGAGCCCTTTGTAATATGGATGCACCTTGGTCTGTCAATGGTACCGTTCTCAAATCCAGGTGGCTGTTGCCCAGATATAGAGTTCTTCATCGTATTTTTACGTCTAATGTGTATCCTCGGGCTGGTAACAAAACTGAGTTGACTCTTCTGATGGTTCGTATACTGTACTCAGTCATTAGTGGTGCCAATGTTTGCTTGCCTTCGTTGATCTGTTCTTCTATTATTCAGTTTCGGTCTCAGCCAGGTCATGGTGACATTCCATTTGGATATTTGTTAAATGTCTTAGCTACTCATATGTTGGTCACTATGCCTGTTGGTGAAGCTCCTATCCAACACCTTATTTTCAACAACTCCAACCTAAACAAAATGAAGTTGAGATTGGCCGCTGGTCAAGTTGATAATGTCGAAGGTGGTGGAGCTGCTGGAGTTGGAGATGCGAATGAAGGAGATGATCTTCCTGATGAGGATATCAACATGGATGATCTTTTTGATGATATTGAGTCTGCATCTGAAGATGATTCAGATTTTGTTCCTTCTGATTTCGATGCACGTCTAAGTGCATTAGAAGAAAAGGTAGAAAATATGCATGTTGGCCATAATGCACAATTAAGAAAATGCATAAGTATTTGAGGCGCTTACAAAAAGGCCTTCATCATATTGATGCTACCATTCCTGCTCCTTCTTCAGGGTCTGATTAAATGTTTTTTAACTACAGTTTGAACTGATTTCACTTTGAATTTCTCTTGGTACTGTTAAACTTATAACTGTGACTTTGGTTTGTAATATCTTCTCCTAACACTTTTATGCACATTCTCTATTTTTACTTCTTGAGCTTATGGATCTTCCTTTGTCATATTTTTGACAAAAAGGGGGAGAGAAGTATATATATGTTATTTGTGTTGGTAATGTTGTGTGCCTCATTCCTTAATGGGGAGTCTTATTGAGGGGGAGTGATTCATCTCTCATATTGTGTATGGTTGTCATGTGTTGACATGAGTTGACAATTGATTCATGATTCTCTCTTATATATATGTTTTGTCACAATGTGTTGACATGAGTTGACAACTGATTCATGATTCTCTCTTATATATATGTTTTGTCACAAATTTGACAAAGGGGGAGATTGTTAGTGCTATTATATGATACCTCTTTGATTGTCAAATTTTTGTGTGTCAAAACCTTGGTGTGTTCTATGTCTTGGTGTGTTCTATGTTTAAGACAACCATGGACTCTTCAAGCGGCTTCAAGGTACATTTCGAAGATATAAAGAAGAAGATATAAAGAAGAAGATATAAAGAAGACACAGTATTCTTTATTCACGCAAAGGTTATTCAAGCTCAAGATACAAGCAGTGTGTGAAGGTGTGAAGCTCAAAAGCAAACTCAAGATAAATGTTGGTGTCAAGTTTTTGGACGACTCGTACTTCAGGCTTCAAGTACTAAAAGATTTATCATTCGTTGAATGAAGTAAAGTTCAATGTCCATACTTCATTATTCAGGTTTGATAGACCATAGTCTTTGACCTTAGGGTAGGTCACTTTGGATACATTATTCAAATGTATTTAAACATGTTTTTGATCTGCTCTTAGACCAGTCCTGGGTCTGGTTCGACCAGTCCTAGCACTGGCTCGACCTGTCTAAGAATTTCCTAGGCCAGTCTTGGACTTGTTCAATTTTATCGGATTTTCTGGTTCGCTCACGACCAGTCTTGGAGTCTGCTCGACCGGTCGTGGGATGTCCTCGACTCTAACCTCGACCAGTCGTGGAGCCTCGATTCAAACTCCAGTGACTAAATTCACTGTCGCTCGACCAGTCGAGAAGGGGTCTCGACCGGTCGTGGACGACCTTCGACCAGTCGTGGACTGCCTACGACCAGTCGAACATCGGTTTTCCTGATTCCGCGCAGAAATTCAAAAATTTGTTTCTCCTAAGACCAGTCGTGGGAACTCCTAGACCAGTCGAAGACGAATTTCTGTAGCTATAAATAGCACACGAATTTCAGAGTTTACATATCGAAAAATCTATCAAAGCAAGGCTCCACTCTGAGATAAGTCGTGTTTAATTTTAAGCTAATTTGCGCTTCATTCTAATTCCTTTTGTTAGCTTTTTGCATTTGATTTTATTCTAAATTCCAATCATATTTGAAAAGGGGAAATCGTGTATTCCTTCTTCTTGGAATTAAAATCAAATAGAGCTAGCCCTTTGTGATTTCATTTAAAATCAATTAGAACTTAGAACCTCAATAATTTGAGTATTGGACATTGAACTATCATCTCTACTCTGATCGGTTCTTCCGGGCTACTGCAAAAGGATAAGATCCAGGTATTCTACAATTCCTGTAATTTCTATTTTGGTTTTGTATGAGATTTACCAGAAAAATCTCTATGTGTATGGTTATCTGAGGAGAGCCAGAAAACTCAGATTGTGGGGTTTTTTGAATTGTGTAAGCCCAAGTGATAAAGACACAATTGTGAAGGTTTTTAGTGAACCTGTGAAAACCAGTTTTATTAGAGAACGCTAATATCCCCTGTGTGAGGATATTAGGAGTGGAGTAGCATTCTGTGTGGCTGTTTTAGAACAGTTGGTGAACACACAGGCGAACCACTATAACTTCTTGTCTTGTGGATTGAATGGTTATTTAATTCCTTATCTTTTATCATTCAGTTCTATTTTCCTTGTGGATGTGAATGTTGTAACAGTTTGAAATTTCAAGCAAGTGTGGGAATGTTGTAACAATTTAGTGATTTATTTCCAGCAATTCCTTTTATTTGATTCAAGCTTTAAATTCCAAAATTGTTCCAGCAAGGTTGCCCTGCCATTTTTATGGTGTATGGCTGTCCCTAGAACAAGACATTTGTAAAATCAATTTATTCAGTGCAGTTTGTATTTATTTCTTTATTCCTCTTTGATTTGAGAATTTGATACAAAGACATTTCTAGACATAAGGTTGTCCTACCATAAACATTGGGTTTTTGGTGAAAGGTTGTCCTTAGAACAACGTTTGTATCAACCTCTCAAATTCAATAGTTTGAGGTTGCATTTCATTTCTGCATTTCAATTTATTTAATTAGTTCATTGGCTATCATACTTTGTTTAATTCCGCTATTATAAGTTTTTATCTGGCATTGTCCTATTCACCCCCCCTCTAGGACATATAGCTTGGCCATTTCAGTAGTTCTTTCGGACCTCGGCTATAGTCTCCCAGGTAGCTTCCTCTGCTGTATGATGCATCCATGGTACCTTCATGAGTGGAATCACTTTGCTGAGTAACACCTGCTCCTTCCTGTCTAGGATACGCGTCGGACGTAGTACATATGTAGCATCCTCGATCAACTGCACCTACTCCCAATGGATGATGTGTGAAGGATCAGGGACGTATTTCTTCAGCATAGATATATGAAATACGTTGTGCACGCCCGCGAGTGGTGTAGGCAAAGCGAAACGATATGCCACCGCACCTACTCGATCAAGTATCTGAAATGGGCTAATGAACCGCGGCATAAGCTTTCCCTTCTTCTCAAACCAAAGGACTCCCTTCATAGGGAAAACTCTGAGGAATATATGATCTCCAACCTCAAACTCAAGTGGTCGCCGCCTCGTATCGGCATAACTCTTCTGTCTGCTTTGTGCCATTAGGAGTCGACGCCTGATAATATCGATCTTCTCTGAGGTCGCCTGTACTAACTCCGGGCCAATCAAACTGTGTTCGCCAACCTCTACCCAGCAATGCGGTGCTCTACAAGGGCGGCCATACAAGGCCTCATAAGGAGCCATGCCAATACTCGCCTGAAAACTGTTGTTGTAGGCGAACTCTGCGTATGGGAGACAGTCATCCTAGCTGTCCTTGAAGTCCAAAACACAAGCCCGCAACATATCTTCTAAAATCTGATTTACCCGCTCTGTTTGCCCATCGGTCTGAGGGTAAAACGCAATACTGAACTTCAACTTCACACCTATCGCTTCCTAGATACGAGTCCAGAAGATAGACGTGAATCGCGTGTCTCGGTCCGACACGATCTCCAAGAGAACTCCATGCAAATGCACTATTTCTTTGATGTACAACCTAGCCAAGTCGTCTGCAGAATTCGTCACTCTGATAGGGAGAAAATGAGCCGATTTGGTCAATCGATCCACGATCACACAAATAGAGTCATAACCCTTTCTCGTCTTCGGTAGCCCCGAGATGAAGTCCATAGAGATGAAGTCCCACTTTCATTCAGTTATGGGCATGGGCTGAAGGAGTCCAGGAGGTCGGCGATGCTCAGCCTTGACCTGCTGACATGTGAGACAACGTGAAACATACTCTGCAATGTGGACCTCATATTGTCCCACCAATACGACCGCTTCATATCCTGATACATCTTTGTGCTACCAGGATGCATCGCAAGCTTCGATCTGTGGGCAGTCTCGAGAAGCTCCTGTCTCAAGTCCTGAATATCTGGGACGCATAGGCGGCCACGGTATAGTAGGCCCCCATCTGTGCCAACTCGCCACTCGGAGTCTACATCATCGCTAGCTTGCTCTCGAAGCTCAGATAATCACTCGTCACCCTTTTGGGCCTTGATAATCCGATCATCAATAAGTAGCCGCACCCAAACATATGCGACACACTCAAACGGTTCCTCTACCATGAGCTTTTGCTCAAAGTCGCAAACAAACTCTAGCTTACCCCACTCTTCAATCATCAGCGGAGCAGCAAATATGATCGCCTTCTTGCGGCTCAACGCGTCTACCACAAGGTTGGCCTTGCCAGGATGGTAGGAAACCTCGAACTTGAAGTCCTTCAAGGTCTCCATCCATCGGCGCTGCCTCATATTCAAGTCCCGCTGAGTGAATATATACTTAAGGCTCTTATGGTCGCAGAAAAGCTCCACCTCCTCTCCGCAGAGGTAATGTCTCCAGAGCTTCAATGCAAATATAACCACTGCTAACTCAAGGTCGTGCATAGGGTAATTCTCCTCGTGCTTCCTTAATTGTCTCGAGGCATATGGAATCACCCTGTCCTTCTGCATAAGGACACAACCCAAACCAACGCGAGACGCGTCAGTGTATATGGTGTACTTAACCCCTTGCTCTGGTAATACTTGCACAGGGGCGGACGTCAGCCTGTCCTTCAGTTCTTGAAAAGCTGCTCCAGCCTTCTCATTCCAGGCGATCTTCAGATCCCTTCGTGTCAACTGTGACAACGGTCTAGCTTTCTTTGAGAAGTCCCGGATGAATCGTCGGTAATAACCTGCCAGGCCCAGAAAACTCCTCACCTCAGTAACTGAACCAGGCTGCTTCCAGTCCTAAATGGCAGCTACCTTAGCCAAGTCCACTATGAAAGTGCACCTGCTAGTGCCCTGGTTTGTCAAGTTACGTGTATGGTGAGTCAAACTGGCTGCAGAACTCGATAGGAAGATTATTTCAAGCGTCTGCCTCAACCGGATGTGTGAAAGCTCGTAATAGGTAAATCATAGCCTCACATCCCACGTCCCAAAACACCAGGTGATTAAAACCCTTAAAACAAGATAGACATCTTAGGGTTTTTGTGGTGAGAAAACTTTTTCAAAAATAGAAAAATCTTTAAGTTTTTCTCGCCTCGTCGATTTTATCGAAGAACCCTCGATATGATCGACCTGTTCTATCGATGTCCTCGATACCTTAACGATATTAACGAAAAGAGGACCAAAAGTGTCCAACAACTAAATATTCATCTGGACGGATTTAACGATGTATCGATACACCTATCGATATCATCGATAAAAGCACTAAACATGTCCAGTAACTTCATAACATATCTGGACGAATTATCGATGTATCGATACGCATATCAATACCATCGATATTCAAATCTCGAGACCATCGGGAGTGGCTCGATAAGATCGACAAGCAGATTTCCGGCGCCCCTGTTTTTTAATGAAAATCTCAAAATCCTTCGATATATCGATGACCGTCCGATATGATCTGAAATCAAATATCGATAAGATCGAAGGTCCATCGATGATATCGATGGTGGACGCGCATTTCTTACAGCAGTTATTTTAGGATGTTTTTAACTATGATCGGGGGCCCTTCGATTTAATCGATATTCAAATATCGATGATATCGACACCAGATCGATTGCATCGAACTAAGCCATAATCTGTCCAACAAGTTCAAAGATAAATCTGCAGGAATTATCGATGCCTCGACTCAGATCTCGATATCATCGACATTCAAATTCTGATGACCTCGACGGTTCCCCCGATCATTCATAAAAACCTGAAATATTTTCAAAGTCAAGTCTCTCTCATTTTTCATGTGTTAAGGGATCGACCCAGTCATCGATGGAATCAGAGTTCGAAATCCGATGACATCGATAACTGTTTCGATTCATCGACCTATTGGCAAGGAGTTTCAAAAGCGTATGACATCGAGTTCGAGTCATGGAGCAGACCATCAATGCTATCGAGAGTATACGCTCGATAATATCGAACTTGCTTGATGATATCGAATTCTGTCATAAATGCGACCGTTTTATATCCGTTGGAACTTCTTGCCTATGTATAGAGGACTTGTTCTTTGTTGCTGTAAGAGAGAAAAGAGAGAGCTTTTGTGTGTTTCAACTTAGATCTTATATTTAAAGCCTTTCTCTCTAGGGAGTTCATCCTCCAATCCACCCGTACCATTGATATTAAATAGAGTGGATTGGGGAATGAACTTCCGCATTCAAGGATCCTCCAGCTACTACCTTAATGGCAAATCATTATGCTGGAATGCCTTGAATGCATAAGAGAGGAACCACTCTATCTTCCTTATAGGAAAATCTTTAGAGAGTAGGATTCCATCTCACCCTTGACACAACCCGAAGCCAAGCATTGGTATATCATTTTGTGTTGCGGATCAAGGGAGCTGAAGACTCTTCGTCAACAAGGAGGAGAAGATCTTTGGCTTTATGCTTAACGGGACTCATCAACTTATCTGTAAGTATCTAGAGTCCAGAGGACACTTGTGATCACTCCTTCCTAGGTCTTGGTCTTAAGTGGTTCTCATCCTTTAAAGTCCTCAAGGAGGCCTCTGGCGGGAGTGTACGTAGTGGGTGCACAGGATGGACCCTTGCTCTTGTGTAGGGCATAAACTGTTAGGTCTTTGTGTAGATCCTTGACCAGTGTGGTCTAAAATTCGGGTGCGTTATGTGGACCCTTGCTCTATGGAGAGCATAAACATCTGGGTAGGAGTGAACCAGCAAAACTCTGGGTTAGAGGTGAACCACGTAAAACCTCTGTAAAGGTTGAAGGTGAACCTGATTTAAAACCTTAAGTTTGAGGTGAACCCTGGGAAACCTCCTTAGTGAAATCTGGTACACTCAAGAGTTGAGTGCGACAGGCGGGAGTGGAGTAGACTTATCGTCAAACCACTATAAAATGACTGTGTCTGTGATTGCTTTTCTATATGTGTGATTCATGTCAATGTATTCATATTCATATATCTGATCACATCCCACACACATACACGGTCATATCCACCATAGACTAAGTTGCATATTGTTATATCTTGATTAGTTTGTGATTGGATCCTCTACTTGGCTTGGAAGCCAATAGAGTTACATTTAAGTAATCCTGATAGTTGCATATCTATAAGGATTAGTGTAATAGGATTTTGAATAAACAGTAAAAACTTTTAAAATTCCTATTCACCCCCCTCTAGGACATATTGGCATATTCCAACTTCATCTCAAGCGGTCTTCACCGCTATTTCACACTGTTATCCCTTCCTTGGGCACCACATGTCCCAGGAACTTGACTTCCTCCTACCAGAAGTCTCACTTCTTATACTACGCGAACAACTGGTTCTTCCTCAGAGTATCTAGGACTGCCTACAAGTGTTCCTCGTGCTCTTCCCAACTCGTAGAGTACACCAGGATGTCATCGATAAACACGATGATGAATCGGTATAGGAATGGCCAAAATACTCGGTTCATCAAGTCCATGAACATGGCTGGTGCATTCGTGAGACCGAATGACATCACAAGGAACTCGTAATGCCCAAAACTGGTCCTGAAGGTCGTCTTCTTCACGTCTTCATCCCTGACGCGCAACTGATGATACCCTGACTATAAATCAATCTTCGAAAAATACTTTGCTCCCTTCAACTGATCAAATAGGTCATCTATCCTGGGCAAAGGATTTTGTTCTTCACAGTCAACTGGTTCAACCTGCAGTAATAATACATAGCCGTAGCGACCCGTCCTTCTTCTTGACAAACAACACAGGTGCTCCCTAGGGAGACACACTGGGCCGTATGTAGCCCTTCTCTACGAGCTCATCAATATGTTTCCTCAGTTCTTCCATCTCACATGGAGGCATCAGGTACATAGGTAATGAAATGAGGGTTGCATCGGGCACAAGATCAATTGTAAAGTCGATCTCATGCCGAGGAGGTAATCTAGGGATCATCCTGAACACATCTGAAAAGTCCCGAACTACTGACATGTTTCCTAACGTCGGCCCATCAACAAGCTTAAGTAAAATGGCGTAACATCCAACGCGACATGTCCAACTAACCTATACTGGAAAGGTAAAGGTTGTGCCGTCAGGTCTGCTGGCTGTTATGACCTGAGTATCGCAATCAATTTCTGCCTTCATCTCGGTGAGCCAGTCCATACCAAGGATAATGTCGTAGTGCCATAGTGGAGCGATAATGAGGTCAACAAATACCATCTTGCAACCCAAATCTACAGAGCAACCCTCACACACCCGTGTGATATCTGAAAAAGTCCCAGTAGCAGTAGTGAGTTTCACACCCTTCGTGGGGGTAGTATGTAAAGCTAGACGTTTAACTGCCGCACCTGAAATGATGGAGGCAGTGGACCCAGTGTCCACCAATAAAAAGACAGGAGTACCTTGACCATGTGCAGTGACCTCGAAGGCCATAGGTGCTGTCTCTGGCTCTTCTGCTGTGAGCGCATGAACACGTGCCTGTTGTGGTCGGTTGGGCTGAGGCATCATAGGTCGCTGTGGCGGCCTATAACGAGGTGCAGGTGGTCTGAAGGATGGATATGCAGGTGCTGTCCGTAGTGGTGGAGCCGATAAAGCCTGAGGGCAAGGATGATCAATCCTCTACGATGGTGCAGACCCGTTGTCTCTCATCCGTGCGAAGCAACTCTCCACAGGGTGACCCAATTTCCTGCAGTAAGAACAGGTCACACCTGGACGCCTCATCGGAACTACTGGCACAACAATCCTGGGAGGAAAGTCAACACGAGGCCTCTTGCCGAGGAATGGCCTGCTCTGGATATCTGGTCGTGGCCTAGCAACCATAGGGCCATGAGCGCGTGTCAGTCGCTCTACGTCCTGCTCTGCCCGCATAGACATATGTACCAGCTCGACATAGGAGGGTATGCTGACACAGCACATCTTCGACCGAATATCAGGTCGCAAGCCCTCAGAAAAACATCGTATCCGCATCTTCTCGTCAACAAGTATCATAGGGACATATCTGCCCAACTCAGTAAATCGATGCTTGTACTCGGTAACCGTCATGCCTCCTTGCCTGAGGCGCAAGAAATCATTCTCCCTCTCATGTCGGTAGGTTTGAGGGTAGTACTTTTCGTGAAAACGAAACTCGAAAGCTGCCCAAGTCTATACGTAGCCAACTGTGACTATCCGTAGGACACTATCCCACCACATACTAGCCTCCTTCTCAAACATAAATGTGGCCAACTCAACCTGCTTTGACTCAGTACAATGCAGCATACGTAGCATCTTGGAGATGCGGTCTAGCCAATATTTAGCCTCCTCGGGTCTGTGAGAACCTGTAAAAGTAGGAGGACTCAAGCGCTAGAATCGCTCGAGAAGGCCACTAATACCCAAATTTCCCACAGCGTATGCAGCAGGTGCAGGCGGAGGCACATCCTCAGCCTAAGCAGAAGGCTCTGCAGTCTCAGCAGGACGTACAGATGGTGAAGGTGGAGTCGCACTCCCACCCTGAGATAAGGCCCCTACGATAGTGGTCAAGAGTTGTTGGTGTTGCTGCTGCATCAACATTATCATCTGCTCAAACCTATCAATAGGTGGAGCAGGCTGAGGCACGTACTGCGTTGAGGAAGACGCACGGTTCTGCTCAGGAACCGGTGGTGTATAAGGTGGTAGTCCAGCTGTAGGACCAGTGGAAGGCTGAGACGCAGGTATAGTCTCACGATCCAGGCCTAAACCAGGGTCCATACGACCATCTCTATGGAAAGGAGCCTTGTAACGCCCTGAAAATCGGGGGTCGAGCATAAACTCAACTCCCGAGTTCCAGAACATCACTTATGCAACAAAATGAATGATGATTGAATGTTGACTGTATTCGTGCATTGAACATGAGTGAGATTAAGCCAAAACAGCATATCATACTCCAGAGACAGTTAAATTTGTAAGCGGAAGACTGTGATAGATAGATAAAATATATAAACTATGATGAGTCTCCAGAGTGTGATAACATTACCGGGTTAAATAATTACAAGTACAGTTCTAAAATATACCAAATGTGAGGGAGTATAATGTCTCCTATCCCAAGTACCGTAGCCCCGTCAATACAATACCAGGTCTTCATAGACCTGTCAGAGATTACATGTAGGAGAACTCCTCAACATCATAGTAGTAGTTCGGCTCTACTTCATAAGCATCGCCATCACCTGAAACTCAACAAATCTGGTTGGTGTTGCAAACACCGTCCCGTAACGTGGGAGTAAGTGATCAACTCAGTGGAACAATAAAGCATAGGTTAACATGTTATCAATTCAGTCAAGCAGTAATGATAAGCAGTACAGCCAAACAATTTTTAACTAGTCTTATTTAATGCAAGTATGAAATGACATGATGTATGCCCTTGCCAAACCACCCTCATGCTACATCATCTTACGTTCGCGGATGCATACCTCCCTTAGTGCTCCACATCTACCAGGCACATGCGGTGCGATGATGAGCATGATTACTGAGTAGTTATTAGTCCATTTCAAATAGTAGTATTGGGAAACTAAGGTACCTCCCTTGTATCATTCCCAAACATGATCCATTATAGGGTCGTCAATCCTAGTTAATCTCATACGATATTATGGTTTGAGAGGCATAGCGAAGGCATCACAAAGGGCTCGTCACCCGTCAGCACGGATACAGATCTCACCGTATGCAGCTCAATTGCTGACCATCAGCTCGAGTACAGGTCTCACCGTACTCGGCTCAATCGCTGGCCGTCAGCTCGAATACAGGTCTCACCGTACTCGGCTCAACTCATACTCTAGTTGCTGTGAAGGGCTCGTCGCTAATCACAGAATTAGAGTATACTCGAAGACACTACAGAGGACTCGTCACCCGTCAGCACGAGTACAGGTCTCACCGTACTCGGCTCTCGTCGTAAGTATCGACAACTCGAATACAGTGTCCCATACCACCGTATTCGGCTCACGAGTTTGGGTTGCTCAATGGTCACTACGGGGAGGCACATGGCCCCAGCATAGGCCGACAGCTCGACCACGGTGTCCCATACCACCATGCCCGGCTCATGAGTCTTAGCGGATCGAGGTACCATGGTTAAAAGGGATTTCACTGGTAAGTTTGGTATCCTAGGTTCAAGCAGTAGCGTCCAAACATGGTGAACATACATAAGACAGATCGGGTTACTTGACGAGCTCGGCTAGCTCGAGCGCACAACAAGTTGAACCACATGAAGTGCATAAGCACTTCGCGTGGCCAACCACTATCGTTAACCGAAGTACGACTCGAGTTCGTCGAACACATCTCATGTGGCAAATGAATCATAGCCACGAATGCAATTCTGGTACCGATTGTCTGGACTATAATCATAGCCCCAAACACAATCAAGTGCAGATAGATAAAGCAGTAGTGGATCAAGATTCAACTCATACAATCAGGGTCTGGTATTATCCGTTTAGGGCTGTCAGGGCTGTTGCACGCACTCGTTGCTCCACTCCTCCATCACCCATGACGGATCATACAACGTAAATATAAATTTAAACATATACATTACATAGTTAAAATCATAAAGCAGTTGAGCATGTTATGAAGCACAACACAAGCATGAGTTTGTACATGTTCAATTCCTAATCACACAACTATCCAAGGAGATCATACACATAGTTAAAAGAGGTAGAGAATCATATCTCAACACCCTTATACATTACAATTTGCTAACTACTACTCATTCAGACATTTCAAGAAACACTTAAACAAACATACATCAACATACATGACATATGTCGATCACATGGGCATTAGGCCAAATCCTTTCACTAGGGAGTTCCCCCAATCATAACACGCGTACACCCACGGTGGATAGTCATGGCAAGCAGGAATCCAAGTTCCATATTCATTCAGTCCTTTCCACAAACACTTGGGCCACACATTTTAGCATATATAGTGTGTATTGGTCGTGGCATGATTTAGGGCAAATCCTTTCGTCAAAGGGGTATCGCCAATACATCAATCATATATCCATGACAATTAGTCATGGCGAGCACGAATGAGAATTCTATACTCATTCAGCCATTTTCACAAACACTTGGAATACACTATTACAACATACATGGTGTATGTTAGCAAAACATGTATTAGGGCTATCCTTTAGCCAAGCGAGTATTTTATCCATGTATAATATATTACTACAACAAATAATCATGATAAATACATCTCCAAAATTTATACGTATACAGTATTTTCTAGAATACGCAATTTCGACATACATAGTGTATATAAGTAAAACATGTATTTAGGCGAATCCTTTTGCCAAATAAGTATTTTATCCATATATCGTATATCCATATAACAAATAAACATGTCAAACACATTTCAAAAAAATATATGTATACCGTACTTTCTACAAATACCTAGAGTATGTAGAATTCAATATTTTTCATCTTTAATCGAAACGGAAAACAGACAGCACTTTGTACATGTACAATTGCATGCAGATCATGAATCTATCATTATCTGACATTGAAAGCGTTGAAAACCATAACCTATACACCTAAAGTCCGCACCTTGTGTCGTAGAATCGTAACGAAGTCGATAGGTTTGCTAAGCTTCCGTATTCGGCAGTTTGACAACCAATAGAACGAAATAGGTTAGCTATTTCACAACCTACAACTATCTAAACCCCCAAACAGATTAGGGTTAGGGTTCCTTACCTAGAAATGACGCCGAAAACGCTAGGAAAGCGATGAGAATCAGGCGGTGGAGCCCGAATAGCGGCAGAGAAGAGTGGCAGGGAGATTCTCCCACTACTCCCACACTTTCTCTCTCTTTTCTCTCTCTCAATCTCAAATTCGTATGGCTGCCATGAGAGAGGGTTTAAGGTCCTTATATGGCCTAAAAACTAACCGAAATAGACTTATGTTCAAGGTATACTTACATTATAATCAAATCAGCATTGTTTCAGCTCAAAAGAGGGTTTCTGGCGGGCCTTCATGAGCCAAAGGTCAGACTTAAGCTCACTAACGCTGGATCTACGTTCTATTAAGTTTTCATTTCAGTGAGATTTCCAGATCACGCGTGGCGGACCAGTTTCAGTTCAACGGTCAGCGGATCTCGATCTGAGATTCCGAGTACATGTAAATGTGTATGAAATTTCTCCTGATCCGAGGGTGTAATTTGGTCTGATTCTGACGGTCTGGTTGCTTAATACTGATCCGCAAGCGAGTGGTGCCAGATTACTATTCAAGATATTTTATTTTGAATTAATTTCACATTTCTCACACTCTTCACTCCGAGCTCAAGCGAATAATGCTGGGACACTATCTGGATTTGATTTTCGAGATGGTTGTCAAGCCCAGCGAGGCGGTCCTAGTTCCTTAACTTCGTGTTAATCGGACTTCCGACGTGCGGTCCAGATCCGATACGGAGTTTTGAGATGCTCTCGAGAGCAGCTGGGTAATGAGATTGATCCTAGATTTTAGGGTAACCTAGCGTCAATGATTCTACAAGTTTTGGGTCTTGCAGATCGTATTTAAAGTGATTGGTGTTAATTTCACAGGCACTCTAGTTTAGTACTAGCTAATTCTCGCCTAATTTCTAAAGGATTTAGTCCTGTATGATTTCTGTCTGAGGTGGTACCTAGGCCTTTGTAGTTTGTATATAAAGTGATCCAAGATATACTACTTAGCTAGTTTAAGATAGTGTCTAGGGTGAAAGTACTTTGAAAATTTTAAAGAAAAAGGTGGTGAAGGGTGGAATTTGTGAAGAAAATGGGTTAAGGAGCGATTTTAGACTGTGGGATTCAGTTCTGACAAGTTAATAAGGTGTTAGGATCGACCCATCGCCTAAGGACGTCTAATCCCAGGTTGGCAAAAATTCGGGATGTTACAAGCCTGATCCATCGTATCAGTGAGTGCAAGGTGTGTCGTGCTCTGCGCATATTTCCGTGGCATGCCTATACAACATAGGGTGCAACGCATGTAAGATGAAGTATAGCAACACAATACACAATCACTTAAGCATTCCACACACTTCATAGCAAAAGAGGCTGCATGCATTTCATTTACCAAAATTGTCACAATACAATTACATGAATCATGACAGAAAATGCATGAGAGCTAATACAACCAAAGCCTCAAACATCTAAAACATTCTACCAACTACTACACCCATCAACATGAAAACATAAGCATCCTAAGGCGGTAACCAAAGCAAACTACAAGACAACAGCATGGATGACTAAGCATCCGACTCTGGCGATGGAGAAAGGGCACCCTTATCCTTTAGGCAGCACATGATAGTTTTCAACGCGCGAGTTACTTTCTTGAGCTTGTGCTTCACAAGGCCCCGAAGATCCATGACATCCTGTCGCAGGACAGCCTGACCCTGTTGTAGCTCAGCATGAACCTCCTCCAGTCGAGCTATATGAGCATCCCAAGCAGTCCGATCAGTATCCTGCACCGGTGCCATAGGAGGGGAGCTCTCCTTTGTATCTTAGGCCTCCTCTTCCTCTTCTTCTTGTTCCTCCTCTTCTATCTTAGCTCCATCTTCTTCCTCACTCTCTTCTTCCTCGCTCCCCATCTCATCATCGCTCCCCTCAAGTCGAGCTTGGCGATGCCGTAGCCCGATATTCATCTGGTTGAGGGTAGCCTCATTGATGTGATGGACCGGCACCAGCATCTCCGCCCTAAGACTGTAGCCACCCTTCTAGTGGAGCATGCAGTATTAATTATCTGTCGCAGCACAAACGTAGGCACGCACAGGTTCGTTCTCTGCCCTGCTTGATACAGGAAATCTACCATGAGGCGTGTACACTCACTGCGATTGCTCCACCTGGGGTAGACATTGAATGTGAAGATGTGATGGAGTAAACGGAAGTCGTTAGACATATCAGTCACTAGAAGACTTTTGTTCGGCTGCCACTCGACCAGTCGGCCACCACAAAGGAAACGTGTGCGACGATCCCTTTCATGTACAGTCCTCAAATTCAGCTCGCTAGCATGCACCACGCCAAGGGGCACATTCAGAAGCCGAGATATCAATCTGATATTAACTGTGGCCAACCGATCTCTTCCACATGGGAACTGGAACTGCAATGGTTCAAGCGTAGGCTCATGAATGTTGGCATAGAAAGCTCGGACAGAGCTCGCATTGGCGCCATAATCGCCATTAAATAGTGGACCCCAATAGGCTTCTTCCAGGAACTCGAACAACAGATACTCTCCAAAGAGCCGCCCATCCACCTGAACTTCAAAAAGGACCATACAGCCCTCATAAACTCCATGGGACAGCTCCACCAACAGAGCCCTTTCAGCAGGAATCCGAGGATCAAGATCCCGCTTCGTCCGAAACTCCTGAGGGGCGCTTGTGCTACCGGCAGCGCCTCTCAGCCTCCTTGAACGCGTAGGGCGACTAGGCCCCGCTTCATCCATGGCCCCCTTTCTCTTTCCCATGAGAGAAATGATGGTGGAAATCGAGAAAATGGCCGCAACGAACTCGAAAAAGGCTATGGAAAGTGAAGAAAAAGGAGGAATAGGGCTGGAGTTTCTGGTTCTCCATGAATTTGAGCCTCAACAGAGGTTGTAAAGACCCAAATGACAGGGTTTGAAGAAAGGAAATGAAGAGATGGGATGGGTTGAGAGCTTACACAATTTTGAGCTTCAAATGGGGGGTGTAGGAGCTCAAATGAAAGAAAATGGAGAGGTAGGGGAGCAGGTGTTGCTGTAAACGATGGAGGGGTGTGGGTTTTAACAGGAAATGGCGGAATGGGCGATTGGAGGGGAGGTTTGAGAGAGAAAACTAAAATTTTGAAGGAAAGGGAGAGCTTAGAGGTGGGTTTTGTGAAGGAGGTAGGCGTTTGGGGTGGTTTTAAACCACGGCCCACACATCAGGGGGTCACCCTAGGCCCCAAAGATCGTCGGCCTGACCAGCCCGCCCGGGCTAGCCCATTAACCGGCGAGGCCTCGCCAACTCGGCGAGGGCCTCGCCACTCTCTGGAGTGTTCGGCGATGCCTCGCCATTTGGGCGAGGTCCTCATGTCCCCTAGGCCCCAAAATGATGTGGGGTCCACCCTGGGTCCCTCTGGATTTGCGTGGATAGGCCCCCGACCCAGTTTTGAGTCATGTCGGGTACTTTCGGGAAGTTTCTGATACATATATGTATTTACCGATTTCTAACGGCTGGGATGGGATGAGTTGTGATCTAAACCCATCGTTTGAGGGTCTAAAAGTGTTTTGGGATTGACTTGTGCGATCACGGTTGAGTACAAACTCAAACAAAACGACCAATTTCAGTGAACTTCGCCAATTGGCGAAATCGGGATACCTATGACTGTTTCTACATTTTTCTCGCACCCACCTAAGTCGAAGGGCGACAGCGTACGTCCTGTGACCATAACCCAGGTCCGATTTAATCCAAATCATGCTTTGTTACCAACTTGTAATGCCTTGAAAATCGGGGGTTGAGTAGCAACTCAACACCCGAGTTCCAAAACATTACTTATGCAACATAAATGCTTATGATTGAATGTTGTCTGTGTTAGTGCATTAATCATGAGTGGGATTATACCAAAACAGTAATTCATACTCCAGATCAAGTTATAAAACACAAACGAAAGACTGAAAGATATATATAAATGTATATAAAGCCAAAAACGTCATAATCGGTCTCCAGAGTATGAACACCTTACTGAGTCACCATATACATGTATAAGTTTCAAAATCAAAATGCCAAAAAGTGGTACAACTATAACGGTAAACCTTGTAGTCCCGTCATCTGAATGGCCTAAGCGAAGCCTCCAGAGAACTGTATGAAGGAGAACTCATCCTGATCATCATAGTAATCAGGCTCAGTCTCCTGTGTCTCATCAACACATACATCTAAGACAAAGTCTGGTTGGTGTGTACAACACCGTCCCGTAATGTGGGAGTGAGTAGATAACTCAGTGGAACAATAAAACATAGGTTAACATGTTATCAATTTAGTCAAGCAGTAATGATAAAACAGTACAATCAAACACTCTTAAATACTCTTATTAATGCAAGTATGTAATGCAGTCATGATGCATGCCCTCGCCAATGCTCCCTCGTGCGACAACATCTTATGTCCGCGGCATGCATTCATCCCTCAGTGCTCCACATCTTCCAGGCACATGCAGTGCTATGTTATGAGCGTGATTACCGAGTTATTATTAGTCCTTTTCATACAGCAGTATTGGAAAACTAAGGTACCTTCCTTATATCATTCCCAAATAATGATCCATTCTTGGGTCGTCAGTCCTAGATAATCTCATACGATAATACGGTTCTAGGTCGCTATAAAGGGTTGTCAGGGCTATTACACGCACTCGTTGCACCGCTCCCCCATCACCTTATCAATACAGGCCTAGTTTATACTCTGTTTACTAAGGGAAGGCTCGTCGTCACTCCGCAGATTCAGAGTATGCTCGAGGTCACTATAAAGGGCTATCAGGGCTGTTACACGCAATCGTTATACCACTCCCCCATCACCTTATCAGTGTAGGCCGACAGCTCAAATACAGTGTCCCATACCACCGTATTCAGCTCACGAGTTTGGGTTGCTCACTGGTCACTACGGGGAGGCTCGTGGCCCCAGCGTAGGCCGACAGCTCGACCACGATGTCCCATACCACCATGCCCGGCTCATGAGTCTTAGCGGATCGAGGTACCAAGGTTAACGGGGTTACACTAGTAAGTTTGGTACCTTAGGTTCAAGCAGTAGCGTCCATACATGATGAACATACATTGGACAGATCGGGTTACTTAACGAGCTCGACTAGCACGAGCGCATAACCAGCTGAACTACATGAAGTGCATAAGCACTTCACGTGGCCTAACCACTGTCGCCAACCGAAGTACGACTCGGGTTCGTCAAACACATCCTAAGTGGCGAAGGAATCTCAACCACGAACTCAAGTCTATTACCGATTGGCTGGACTATAACATAGCCCCAATCATATTCAATCCTTAACCAGAAGCATATAGAGTAAAGCAGAATAAACAAAGTAATTCAAGCATGTTAACAAGCATGTTATAAAGCACAATATAAACAGGAAATACAGACACATACATTTCATAAGTAAGCGGTTAAATTAAACAACCAACATGGAGGAAATCATATAAATCTCTAAGTTAGTTGAGAATCCTATCTCAACACCTACCTAAAGCATAATCATCTAAGTACTTACTCTTACAAGCATTTTCACAAACACTTAGAATACACTTATTTAACATACATAACGTATAGTAGCAAAAACATGTATTAGGGTGAATCCTTTCGCCGAGTAAGCATTACACATATATATAGCATGTTCATACAGTAATTAATCATGGCAAACACACTTTCAAAATTTGTATGTATACAGTATTTTTTACAAATATACAGAATACACAATATGCTAATATTTGCATATGCAACTAAAACACAAAATGAACATCGCATTGTGCATGTACAATAACACCCAGATCATGAATCTATCATTATCTGGCATTGAAAGCTTTGAAAACCTTAACCTATACGTCTAAAGTTTGCATCTAACGCCGTAGAAACGTAACGAACTTAACAGAAACTCTATGCTTTCGTCAACGTCGATACGATGACCTATAACACAAGGTAAGTCAGCTACTTCGCTACCTGTACCAATAGAAACCCTAAAACAGGTTAGGGTTAGGGTTTTCTTACCAAGAAATGAAGTCGAAATCACTGAAAAAAGCGATTAGATCATGATGGTTAAGCACGTGAGATAGCAAGGTAGAGTATCGGGAAGAATCTCTCACTTCTCTCACACTTTCTCTCTTTCTTCTCTTCTCTCTCCTAGGGTTTTCTCAAATTTGTATGGTGAGAATGAGAGAGGGTTTAAGGTCCTTATATAGGCCTAAAACACTCCAAATTAGACCCGGGGGCAAGGTATACTTAGGTTATGTCCAAAGCGCATCTGTTTCAGCTCAACGGAACATTTTCGGAGCCCCCCCTTGAGCCAAAGGTCGGACTTAAGATCACAGATTATGGATCTAGGTCGAGTTAAGTTTTCATTCCAACGTGGTGGACCAGTTTCAGTTCAACGGTCCCCGAAACTCGATCAGGGTTATAAGTATACTGACCTGTGTATGAAATTTTCCCTGATTCGAGGGTGTATTTGGGTCAGTTTCTGATGGTCTGATTGCTTATAATTGGGCTGCAAACGACAGGTCTCAGATTACTTAAATTAGATTTAATTTCTAAAGAAAATCATGTTTTCTCACACTCTTCACTCCGGGCTCAAGCGTATAGCCCCGGAATACTATCTGGTTTTGACTTCTGAGATGGTTGTCAAGCCCAGGAAGGCGGTCCTAATTCTATAACTTCATAGTCATCAGACTTTCGACGTGTAGTCCAGATCTGATACAGAGTTTCCTCCCGAGAGCAACTGGGTAATGCGATTGATCCTAGATTTTAGAGTAACTTAGCGCCATTGATTCTACAAGTTTTGGGTCTTGCAGATTGGATTTAAAGTGAATCAAACGAATTTTGTAGCTAATCTAGTTTAACACTTAGTTAACTTTGTCTAATTTCTAAAGGATTTGATCCTAAGTGATTTCTGCCTGAGATGGTACTCGGGTCTTTGTACAGGATTTTCCGAGTCCTTACACTAAAGTAGCTCGTTCTAACCCAAAATAATATATTTTACGTTAGATAACTCATTTCGGATTGCTAGATTTGCCCGATTTAAGGTCCGATGGTCTGGATAACTTCTGTCATCGACTGGACCTTTTCATATCCATCTTTGGCGGTAGGCTAAAGTAGCTCGTTCTACCAAAAATCATATAATTTACGTCAGATAACTAATTTCGGATTGCGAGATACACCCGATTTAAGGTCCGCTGGTCTGGATCACTTCTGTCGTCGACTGGGCCTTTTTAGATCCATCTTTGGTGGTAGGCTTAAGTAGCTCGTTCTACCTAAAATCATGTATTTTACGTCAGATAACTAATTCCAGAATACGAGAAACGCAGGATTTAAGGTCCAATGGTCTGGATCACTTCTGTCGTCGACCGGACCTTTTCAGATCCATCTTTGGCAGTAGGCTAAAGTAACTCGTTCTACCCATAATCATATATTTTACGTCAGATAACTACTTCTGGATTGTGAGATATGCCCGAATTAAGGTCCGATGGTCTGGATCACCTTTGTCATTGACTGAGCCTTTTCTAATCCATCTTTAGCGGTAGGTTAAAGTAACTCGTTCTACCCCAAAATCATAGATTTTACGTCAGATAACTCAATCCGGATTGTGAGATACGCCCGATTATGTCGACAAGGCCTTTTCAAATCTATCTTTAGCAGTAGGCTAAAGCAACTCGTTCTCCCCCAAAATAATATATTTTACGTCAAATAACTCATTTCGGATTGTGAGATACGCATGATTTAAGTTCCGATGGAAAGGATCACTTCGGTCGTCGACCGATCCTTTTCAGATCCATCTTTGGCGGTCGGATAAAGTAGCTCGTTCTACCCAAATCACATATTTTATGTCAGATAACTAATTCTAAATTGCGAGATACGCCTGATTTAAGGTCCGATGGTTTGGATCACTTTTGTCGTTGACCTGGCCTTTTCTGATCCATCTTTGGCGGTAGGTTAAAGTAGCTCGTTTTACCCCAAAATAATATATTTTACGTCAGATAAATCATTTTATATTGCGAGATACGCCCGATTTAAGGTCTGATGGTCTGGATCACATGTATCGACGACCCTACCTTTTCTGATCCATCTTTGGCGGTTGGCTAAAGTACCTTATTCTACCCCAAAATCATATATTTTACGTCAGATAACTAATTTCGGATTGCGAGATACACTCGATTTAAGGTCCGATGGTCTGGATCACTTCTGTCGTCGACCGAGCCTTTTCTGATCCATCTATGGTGGTAGGCTAAAGTAGTTCGTTCTAGCCCAAAATCATATATTATACGTCATATAACAGGTTCTAGATGGCGAGATACGCCCGATTTAAGGTCCGATGGTCAGGATCACTTATATTGTCGACCAGGCCTTTTCAGATCCTGCTTTGGCGGTAAGCTAAAGTAGCTCGTTCTACCCAAAAATAATATATTTTACGTCAGATAACTCATTTCCGATTGCGAGATATGCCCGATTTAAGGTCCGATGGTCTGGATCACTTCTGTCGTCAACAGGGCCTTTTCAGATCCATCTTTGGTGATGGGCTAAAGTAGTTAGTTCTACCCCAAAATAATATATTTTACGTCAGATAACTCATTTCGGATTGCCAGATACACCTAATTTAATGTCCGATGGTCTGGATCACTTTTATCGTCGACAGGGCCTTTTCAGATCTATCTTTGGCCGTAGGCTAAAGCAGCTCGTTCTACCCCAAAATAATATATTTTATGTCAGCTAACTCATTTCATATTGTGAGATACGCCTGATTTAATGTCCGATGGTCTGGATCGCTTTTGTCGTCGACTGGGTCTTTTCAGATCCATCTTCGGCAGTAGGCTAAATTAGATCATTCTACCAAAAATCATATATTTTATGCCAAATAAATCATTCTGGATTGCGAGACATGCCCAATTTAAGGTCCGATGGTCTGGATCTCTTCTGTCAACACCCTGGCCTTTTCCGATCCATCTTTGTCGGTAGGCTAAAGTACCTCGTTCTACCCCAAAATCCTATATTTTACATCAGATAACTCATCTGGAATGGGAGATACACCCGATTAAAGGTCCGATGGTCTAGCTAACTTCTGTCGTCAACCGGTCCTTTTTACATCCATCTTTGGCGGTAGGCTAAAGTATCTCGTTCTACCCCAAAATCATATAGTTTACATCAAATAACTCATCCGAAATGCGAGATACGCCCGATTAAAGGTCCAATGGCCAGGATCACTTCTGTCGTCGACCGAGCCTTTTTAGATCCGTCTTTGACGGTAGGTTTAAGTAGCTCATTCTATCCCAAAATCATATATTTTACATCAGATAACTCATTCCAGATTGCGAGATACGACCGATTAAAGGTCCGATGGTCTAGGTCACTTCTGTCGTCGACCGAGCCTTTTCTGATCCATCTTTGGAGGTAGAGTAAAATAGCTCGTTCTACCCCAAAATCATATATTTTATGTCAGATAACTCATTCCGGATTGTGAGATATGCCCGATTTAAGGTCCGATGGTTTGGATCACTTCTGTCGACGATCGAGCCTTTTCTCATCCATCTTTGGTAGCAGGCTAAAGTAGCTCGTTCTACCCCAAAATCATATATTTTACATCAGATAACTAATTCCGGATTCCGAGATACGACCGATTTAAGGTCCCTTGGTCTGGATCACATCTGCTGTCAATCGGGCCTTTTTTGATCCATCTTTGGGGGTAGGATAAATAGCTCGTTCTACCCAAAAATCATATATTTTATATCAGATAACTCATTCCAGATTATGAGATATGCCTGATTTAAGGTCTGATGGTCTGGATCACTTCTGTCATCGACCGGGCCTTTTAAGATCCGTCTTTGGCGGTATGATAAAGTAGCTCATTCTTCCCCAAAATCATATATTTTACTTTAGATAACTCATTCTGGATTAGGAGATACACTCGATTTAAGGTCTGATGGTCTGGATCACTTCTGTCATTGACCGGGCCTTTTCAGATACGTCTTTGGTGTTAGGATAAAGTAGCTCGTTCTACCCCAAAATCATATATTTTGCGTCAGATAACTCATTCCGGATTACGAGATATGCCCGATTTAAAGTCTGATGGTCTGCATCACTTTTGTCTGTCCCGGGCCTTTTCAGATCCGTCTTTAGCGGTAGGATAAAGTAGCTCATTCTACCCTAAAATCATATATTTTACGTCAGATCACTAATTCCGGATTGCGAGATACGCACGATTTAAGGTCCGGTGGTCTGGATCACTTTCGTAGTCGACCAGGCCTTTTTAGATCCGTCTTTGGTGATAGGCTAAAGTAGCTCGTTTTACCCCAAAATCATATCTTTTACGTCAGATAACTCATTCCGGATTGTGAGAAACGCGCGATTTAAGGACCGATGGTCTAGATCACTTCTGTCGTCGACAAGGCCTTTTCTGATCCATCATTGGCGGTAGGCAAAAGTAGCTCGTTCTATGCCAAAATCATATATTTTACGTCAGATAACTAATGGCGGATTGCGAGATATGCCCGAATTAAGGTCTGATGGTCTGGATCACTTCTGTCATCAACCGGGCCTTTTCTGATACGTCTTTGGCGTTAGGATAAAGTAGCTCGTTCTACCCCAAAATCATATATTTTACATCAGATAACTCATTCCAGATTGCGAGATACGACCGATTAAAGGTCCGATGGTCTAGATCACTTCTGTCGTTGACCGAGCCTTTTCGGATCCATCTTTGGAGGTAGGGTAAAATAGCTCGTTCTACCCCAAAATCATATATTTTATGTCAGATAATTCATTCCGAATTGCGAGATATGCCCGATTTAAGGTCCGATGGTTTGGATCACTTCTGTCGACGATCGAGCCTTTTCTGATCCATCTTTGGTAGCAGGCTAAAGTAGCTCATTTTACCCCAAAATCATATATTTTACGTCAGATAACTACTTCTGGATTGCGAGATACGACTGATTTAAGGTCCGTTGGTATGGATCACATCTGTTGTCGATCCAGCCTTTTCTGATCCATCTTTGGCTGTAGGATAAAGTAGCACGTTCTAACCGAAAATCATATATTTCACGTCAGATAACTCATTCCAGATTACGAGATATGCCCGATTTAAGGTCCGATGGTCTGGATCAGTTCTGTCATCAACCGGGCCTTTTCAGAACCGTCTTTGTCGGTAGGCTAAAGTAGCTCGTTCTTCCCCAAAATCATATATTTTACTTTAGATAACTCATTCCGGAATAGGAGATACACTCGATTTAAGGTCCGATGGTCTGGATCACTTCTTTCGTCGACCGGGTCTTTCTGATACATCTTTGGCGTTAGGATAAAGTAGATCGTTCTACCCCAAAATCATATATTTTACGTCAGATAACTCATTCCGGATTGCGAGATATGCCCGATTTAAAGTCTGATGGTTTGCATCACTTCTGTCGTCTCCCGGGCCTTTTCAGATCCATCTTTGGCAGTAGGATAAAGTAGCTTGTTCTACCCCAAAATCATATATTTTACGTTAGATCACTAATTCTGGATTGGGAGATACGCACGATTTAAGGTCTAGTGGTCTGGATCACTTTTGTAGTCGACCAGGCCTTTTCAGATCCGTCTTTAGCGATAGGCTAAAGTAGCTCGTTTTACCCCAAAATCATATCTTTTACGTCAGATAACTCATTCCGGATTGTGAGAAACGCGCGATTTAAGGACCAATGGTCTGGATCACTTCTATCATCGACAAGGCCTTTTCTGATCCATCTTTGGCGGTAGGCTAAAGTAGCTCGTTCTACACCAAAATCATATATTTTACGTCAGATAACTAAAGGCGGATTGCGAGATATGCCCGAATTAAGGTCCGATGGTCTGGATCACTTCTGTGGTCGACCAGGCCTTTTCTGATACGACTTTGGCGTTAGTATAAAGTAGCTCGTTCTACCCCAAAATCATATATTTTACGCCAAATAACTCATTTCGGATTGCGAGATACACCCGATTTAAGGTCCGATGGTCTACATCACTTCTATCGTCGACCGGGCCTTTTCAGATCCATCTTTGGCAGTAGGCTAAAGTAGCTCGTTCTACGCTAAAATCATATATTTTACGTCAGATAATTAATTCCGGATTGTGAGATACGCCCGATTTAAGGTGCGATGACCTGAATCACTTTGTCGTTGATCGGGCCATTTCAGATCAATCTTTGGTGGTATTCCAAAGTTGCTCGTTCTACCCCATTATTAAATATTTTACTTCTAATAACTCATTCTAGATTGTGAGATACGCCCGATTTAAGGTCCGATGGTCAGGATCACTTATGTCGTCGACTGGGCCTTTTTAGATCTGCCTGTTGCGGTTGGCTAAAGTAGCTCGTTCTATCCCAAAATCATATATTTTAATGTCCAATGGTGTGGATCAAAATGATATATTTTACGTCAGATAACTCATTCCGAATTGCAAGATATGCCCAAATTAAGGTCAGATGGTCTGCATCACTTTTGTCGTCGAGCAGGCCTTTTCTTATCCAACGTTGGGGGTAGGTTAAAGTAGCTCATTCTACCCCAAAATGATATATTTAACGTCAGATAATTCGTTCTGGATTGCGAGATTCACCCTATTTAAGGTCCGATGCTCTTGATCAATTCTAGCGTCGACCAGGCCATTTCTCATCCATCTTTGGCGGTAGGATAAAGTAGCTCGTTCGACCCCAAAATGATATATTTAACGTCAGATAGCACATTCCAGATTGCGAGATTCGCTCGATTTAAGGTCCGATGGTCTGGATCACTTCTATCGTCGACCACACCTTTTCTGATCCATCTTTAGCGGTAGGCTAAAGTAGCTCGTTCTTCCCCAAAATGATACATTTTATGTCAGATAACTCATTCTGAATTGCGAGATACGGCTGCTTTAAGGTCTGATGATCTGGATCACTTCTGTCATCAACCGGGCCTTTTCAGATCCGTCTTTGGCGGTAGCCTAAAGTAGCTCGTTCTACCCCAAAATCATATATTTTACGTCAGATAATTCATTCTGGATTGCGAGATACACCTAATTTAAGGTCCGATGGTCTAGATCACTTCTATCGTCGACTAGGCCTTTTCTAATCCATCTTTGGCGGAAGGCTAAAGTATCTTGTTCTACCCATATATTTTACGTTAGATAACTAATTTTGGATTACAAGATACGTCCGAATTAAGGTCCGATGGTCTGAATCACTTATGTCATCGACCGGGCCTTTCTGATCCATCTTTGGCGATAGCCTAAAGTAGCTCATTCTTTCCCAAAATCATATATTTTACTTTAGATAACTCATTCCGGATTAGGAGATACACCCGATTTAAGGTCCGATGGTATGGATCACTTCTGTCATCGACCGGGCCTTTTCTGATACGTCTTTGGCATTAGGATAAAGTAGCACGTTTTACCCTAAAATCATATATTTTACATCAGATAACTCATTCCGGAATGCGAGATATGCCCAATTTAAGGTCCAATGGTCTGCATCACTTCTATCGTCGAATGGGCCTTTTCAGATCCGTCTTTGGCGATAGGCTAAAGTTGCTCGTTCTACCCCAACATCATATATTTTATGTCAGATCACTAATTCTGAATTGTGAGATACGCACGATTTAAGGTCCGGTGGTCTGGATCACTTCTATAGTCGACTAGGCCTTTCCAGATCCGTCTTTGGCGATAGCCTAAAGTAGCTCGTTCTTCCCCAAAATCTTATATTTTACATCAGATAACTCATTCTGGATTGTGTGATATGCCCAATTTAAGGACCGATGGTCTGGATCACTTTTGTGGTCGACATGGCCTTTTCTGATCCATCTTTGGCGGTAGGCTAAAGTAGCTCGTTCTACGCCAAAATCATATATTTTACGTCAAATTACTAATTCCGGATTGCAAGATTTGCCCGAATTAAGGTCCGACGGTCTAAATTATTTCTGTCGTCGACCGGGCCTTTTCTGATGCACTTTGGTGGTAGGCTACAGTAGCTTGCTCTACCCCAAAATCATATATTTTACGTCAAGTAACTCATTCCGGATTGCGACATATGCTCGATTTAAGGTTTAATGGTCTGGATCACTTCCTTCAATAAAAGGGCCTTTTCTGAACCATCTTTAGCGGTAATTCACAAATCCTGTTTGGGCAACCCGGTGTAGCGGGGTTGGTTGGCTAAAGTAGCTCATTCTACCCCAAATTCATATATTTTACGTCAGATAACTTATTTCGGATTGCGAGGTACGCCCGATTTAAGGTCTGATTGTCTAGATTGTCGACTGGGCCTTTTTTTATCCATTTTTGGTGGTGGGTTAAAGTAGCTCGTTCTACCCCAAAATCATATATTTTACATCTGATAACTCATTCCGGATTGCGAGATACTCCCGATTCAAGGCCCGATGGTCTGGATCACTTCTGTCGTCGATCGGGACTTTTCAGATCCGTCTTTGGCAGTAGAATAAAGTAGCTCATTCTACCCCAAAGTCATATATTTTACGTTAGATAACTTATTCTAGATAGTGAGATACATCCGATTTAAGGTCCGATGGTCTAGATCACTTTTTTCGTCGACAGGGCCTTTTCAGATCCATCTTTGGCGGCAGGCTAAAGTAGCTCCCTCTACCCCAAAATCATATATTTTACATCAGGTAACTCATTCCGGATTGCGAGGTACGCCCGATTTAAGGTCCGATGGTCGGGATCACTTCTCTCATCGACAGGGACTTTTCAGATCTGTCTTTAGCGATAGGCTAGAGTAGCTCATTCTACCCCAAAATCATATATTTTACATCATATAACTCATTCTGGATTGCGATATACGCCCGATTTAAAGCCCGATGGTCTAGATCACTTCTGTTGTCGACCGGGCCTTTTCAGATCCGTATTTGGCGGTAGGATTAAGTAGCTCGTTCTACCGTAAAATCATATATTTTACATCAAATAACTCATTCTAGATTGTGAGATACACCCGATTTAAGGTTCGATGGGCTGCCTCATTTCTGTCGTCGACCAGGCCTTTTTAGATCCATCTTTGGCGGTAAGCTAAAGTAGCGCCTTCTACACTAAAATCTAATTTTTTACGTCAGATAACTCATTCGGATTGAGAGATACGCCCAATTTAAGGTCCGATGGTCTGGATCACTTCTGTCGTTGACAGGGCCTTTTCAGATCCATCTTTGGCGGTAGGCTAAAGTAGCTCGTTCTACCCCAAAATCATATATTTTATGTCAGACCCGTAATTCTGGATTGCAAGATACGCACGATTTAAGGTCCGGTGGTCTGGATCACTTCTGTAGTCGACCAGGCTTTTCTAGATCCGTCTTTGGCGATAGCCTAAAGTAGCTTGTTCTACCCCAAAATCATATATTTTACATCAGATAACTCATTCTGGATTGTGAGATACGCCCGATTTATGGACCGATGGTCTGGATCACTTCTATGGCCGACATGGCCTTTTCTGATCCATCTTTGGCGGTAGGATAAAGTAGCTCGTTCTACGCCAAAATCATATATTTTACGTCAGATTACTATTCCGGATTGCTAGATATGCCTGAATTAAGGTCCGATGGTCTAAATCATTTCTGTCGTTGACCGGGCCTTTTCCAATCCATCTTTGGCAGTAGGCTAAAGTATCTCGTTCTAGCCCAAAATCATATATTTAACATCAGATGACGAATTCCGGATTGCGAGATATACCCGATTTAAGGTCCGATGGTCTGAATCACTTCTGTCTTCGACCTGGCCTTTTCTGATCCATCTTTGGAGGTAGGATAAAGTAGCTCATTCTACCCTAAAATCATATATTTTTTGCTAGATAACTCATTCTGGATTGTATGATACGCCCGATTTAAGGTCAGATGGTCTGGATCACTTCTGTCGTCGATCGGGCCTTTTTAAATACAACTTTAGCGATAGGCTAAAGTAGCTCGTTCTACACCAAAATCATATGTTTTATGTCAGATAACTTATTCCGAATTATGAGATATGCCCGATTTAAGGTCCGATGGTCTAGATCACTTCTGTCGTCGAGCTGGCCTTTTCTGATCCATCTTTGTGGGTAGGTTAAAGTAGCTCGTTTTACCCCAAAAAAGTATATTAAACGTCAGATAACTCATTCCGGATTACAAGATACGCTCGATTTAAGGTCTGATGGACAGGATCACTTCTGTCGTCGACCGGGCCTTTTCTGATACCTCATTGGCAGCAGGCAAAATTAGCACGTTCTACCCCAAAATCATATTTTATACATCAGATAACTAATTTAGGAGAGCGAGATACGACTGATTTAAGGTCCGATGGATTGGATCACTTCTATTGTCGACCGGGCCATTTTAGATCCATTTTTGGCGGTAGGCCAAAGTAGCTCGTTCTACCCCAAATTCATATATTTTACATCAAATAACTAAATCCAGATTGCGAGATACGCCCGATTTAAGGTCCGATGGTCAGGATCACTTATCTCTTCGAGCGGGCCTTTTTAGATCCATCTTTGGCGGTAGGCTAAAGTAGCTCGTTCTACCCCAAAATCATATATTTTACGTCAGATAATTCATTCCGGATTGCCAGATACACCCAATTTAAGGTCCAATGGTCTAGATTATTCTATCGTCACTAGGCCTTTTCTAATCCATCTTTGGCAGAAGGCTAAAGTATCTTCTTCTACCCCAAACTCATATATTTAACGTTAGATAACTAATTCTGGATTGCAAGATACGTCCGAATTAAGGTCCAATGGTCCGAATCACTTATGTCGTCGACTAGGCCTTTTCTGATCCATCTTTAGCGGCAGGCTAAAGTAGCCCATTACAACCCAAAATCATATATTTTACGTCCGATAACTAATTGCGGATTGCGAGATATGCCTGATTTAAGGTCCGATGGTCTGAATCACTTCCGTCATCGACCTAGCCTTTTCTGATCCATCTTTGGCGGTAGGTAAAGTAGCTCGTTCTACCCCAAAATCCTATATTTTACGTGTGATAACTCATTTCAGATTACGAGATACACCAGATTTAAGGTCCGATATTCTAGATCACTTCTGTCGTCGACCGAGCTTTATCTAATCCATCTTCGGTTGTAGGCTGAAGTAGCTCGTTCTACCCCAAAATCATATATTTTACGTCAGATAACTCATTCTGGATTGTGAGATACGCATGATTTAAGGTCAGATGGTCTGGATCACTTCTATCATCGACCAGGCCTTTTCTGATCCATCTTTGGCGGAAGGCTAAAGTATCTCATTCTTCCCCAAACTCATATATTTTACATCAGATAACTAATTCTGGATTTCGAGATACGCCCGAATTAAGGTCCGATGGTCTGAATCACTTCTGTCGTCGACCGGACCTTTTCTAATCCATCTTTGGCGACGGGCTAATGTAGCTCGTTCTAGCCCAAAATCATATATTTAACGTCAGATAACTCATTCCGGATTGCGAGACACGCCTGATTTGAGGTCAGATGGTCTGGATCACTTCTGTCGTTAACTAGGCCTTTTCAAAGCCAGCTTTGGCGGTAGGCTAAAGTAGCTCGTTCTACCCCAAAATCATACATTTAACATCAGATAACTCATTTCGAATTGCGAGTTGCGCTCGATTTAAGGTCTGATGGTCTGGATAACTTCTGTCGTCGACCAGGCCTTTTCTGGTCCATCTTTGGCGGTAGGCAAAAGTAGCTCGTTCTACCCCAAAATCATATATTTTACGTCAGATAACTCATTCCGGATTCCGAGATACGCCCGATTTAAGGTCCGATGGTCTACATCACTTCTGTTGTCGACCGAGCCGTTTCTGATCCATCTTTGGCGGTAGCTTAAAGTAGCTCGTTCTACCCCAAAATCATATATTTTACGTCAGATAACTAATTCTGGATTGTTAGATACCCCAATTTAAGGTGTGATGGCCTGGATCACTTTGCCGTCAACCGAGCCATTTCAAATCAGTCTTTGGCAGTAGGCCAAAGTAGCTTGTTCTACCCCCTACCCCATTATCAAATATTTTACATTAGATAACTCATTCCGGATTGCGAGATACGCCTGATTTAAGGTCCGATGGTCAGGATTACTTCTGTCGTCGACCGGGCCTTTTCAGATCCGCCTTTTGCGGTTGGCTAAATTAGCTTGTTCTACCCCAAAATCATATATTTTAATGTCCGATGTTGTGAATCAAAATGATATATTATACGTCAGATAACTCATTCCGAATTGCGTAATACTCTCGAATTAAGGTCTGATGGTCTAGATCAATTCTGTCGTCGACTGGGCCTTTTCTTATCCAACGTTGGCGGTAGGCTAAAGTAGCTGGCTCTACCCTAAAATGATATATTTAACGTCAGATAACTCATTCTGCATTGCGAGATTCTTCTTATTTAAGGTCTGATGGTCTGGATCAATTCTGGCATCGACCAAGCCTTTTCATATCCGTCTTTGGCGATAGGCTAAAGTAGCTCATTCTACCCCAAAATCATATATTTACATCAGATAAATCATTCCTGATTGTGAGATACGCCCGATTTAAGGATCGATGGTCTTTATCACTTCTGTCGTCGACATGGCCTTTTCTGATACATCCTTGGCGGTAGGATAAAGTAGCTCGTTCTACGCCAAAATCATATATTTTACATCAGATAACTAATTCCGGATTGCGAGATATGCCCGAATTATGGTTCGATGGTCTGAATCACTTCTGTCGTCGACCGGGCCTTTTCTGATCCATTTTTGGCGGTAGGCTAAAGTAGCTCGTTCTACCCTAAAATCATATATTTAACATCAAATGATGAATTCTGGATTGCGAGATATGCCCGATTTAAGGTCCGATGGCCTGAATCACTTCTATCTTCGACCGGGCCTTTTCTGATCCATGTTTGGCGGTAGGATAAAGTAGCTCGTTCTACCCTAAAATCATATTTTTTTACGTCAGATAACACATTGTAGATTGTGAGATATGCTCGATTTAAGGTCAAATGGTCTGGATCACTTCTGTCTTTAACCGGGTTTTTCAGAACAGTCTTTGGCGGTAGGCTATAGTAGCTCGTTCTATTCCAAAATCACATATTCAATGTCAGATAACTCATTCCGGATTGCGAGATATGCCCGATTTAAGGTCCGATGGTCTGGATAACTTCTGTCGTCGACCGGGCCTTTTCCGATCCACCTTTGGCGGTATGATAAAGTAGCTCGTTCTACCCCAAAATTATATATTTTACGTCAGATAACTCATTCTGAATTGTGAGATACGCCTGATTTAAGGTCAGATGGTCTAGACACTTCTGTCGTCGACCGAGCCTTTTCAGATCCGTCTTTGGCGGTAGGCTATAGTAGCTCGTTCTCTTCCAAAATCAAATATTTAACGTCAGATAACTCATTCCGGATTGCGAGACATGCTCGATCTAAGGACCGATGGTCTTGATCACTTCGGTCCCCGACCGAGCCTTTTCTGATCCAACTTTAGCTGTTGGCTAAAGTAGCTCATTCTACCCGAAAATAATATATTTTCCATCAGATAACTCATTCCGGATTGTGAGATACGTCCGATGATCTAGGTGACTTTTTTCGTCGACCGAGCCATTTCTGATACATCTTTGGCGGTAGGCTAAAGTAGCTTGTTCTACCCCAAAATCATATATTTTTTGTCAGAAAACTAATTCCGGATTGCGAGATACGCCCGATTTTAGGTTCAATGGTCTAGATCACTTTGTACTCGACCAAGCCATTTCAGATCGATCTTTGGCGGTAGGCCAAAGTAGCTCGTTCTACCACAAAGTCATATATTTTATGTAAGATAACTCATTCCGGATTGCGAGAAACGCCCGATTTAAGGTCCGATGGTCTAGATCACTTTTGTCATCGGGCCTATTCATATCCATCTTTGGTGGTAGGCTAAAGTAGCTCGTTCTACCCCAAAATCATATATTTTATGTTAGATAACTCATTTCGGATTGCGAGATATGACCGATTTAAGGTCCGATGGTCTGGATCACTTCTGTCGTCGACCGTGCATTTTCTCATCCGTCTTAGGCGGTAGGATAAAGTAGCTCGTTCTACCCCAAAATCATATATTTTACGTCAAATAACTCATTTTGTATTGCGAGAAACGCACGATTTAAGGTCTGATGGTCTGGATCACTTCTGTCGTCAACCGAGCCTATTCAGATCCGTCTTCGGTGATAGGCTAAAGTAGCTTGCTCTGCCCTAAAATCATATATTTTACGTCAAATAACTTTCGGGATTGCGAGATACACCCGATTTAAGGACCGATGGTTTGGATCACTTCTGTCGTCGACTGGGCCATTTCAGATCCGTCTTTGGCGTGAGGCTAAAGTACCTCGGTGTGGGTTGCTGGCGAGAAGAATTTTTTAAACTGTTTTCTTTACAAAATCATGGAATACATATGATATTTCTTTCTTATCTTATCACGACTTTATCTGAATGCATCCATATTTTTGCCTGGCATGCGTTGTTTTACTCATATCTTTTACTGCCATATGTGTGTTAATTTTCCCCCTGGTTTATCAAGGTTTCTGATATGAATTGCATATGACTTTATTACTTATTCTATTTGCATTCATATCTTCTGAAAATGATGTATGTTTTTGAAATGATTTCATCTTTATATATCTCTAACTGCTTAGTTCTCCCATGCAATTCACTCTTCAGTCAATATCACTTGCTATACCTTTGCTAATGACTAACAAAAAGGGGGAGAACAATTCAAAACACTTCGAGCAGAAAATTGTATATCTAATGTTGTTGCAGGTGTGAGGGGGAGCAGCTGCACCAAGAAAGGGGGAGTTTGGAAGTAAGGGGGAGCAGATACTTCTAGAATGTGTACATGGGGTAGAAAAATTGTAAAATTGTGTAAATGCATGTACACACAATTTAGGGTGTGTCTAGAAGTGTTCTAGGGTGTTTTGGGTATTTTGTCACATAATAGACAAAGGGGGAGATTGAAAGTGCACCTACTTGTGCCCTGGTTTGTCAAGTTACATGAATGGTAAGTCAGACTGGCTACAAAACTTGATAGGAAGATTATTGCAAGTGTCTGCCTCAACCGGATGTGTGAAAGCTTGCAATAGGTAAATCATAGCCTCACATCCCATGTCCCAAAACACCAGGTGATTAAAACCCTTAAAACAAGATAGACATCTTAGGGTTTTTGTGCTGAGAAAACTTTTTCAAAATAGGAAAATCTCTATGTTTTTCTCGCCTTGCCGATCTTATCGAAACACCCTCGATTTGATCGACCTGTTCTGTCGATGTCCTCGATACCTTAACGATATATCGATAAGAGGACCAAAAATGTTCAGCAACTAAATATTCATCTGGACGGAATTATCGATGTATCAATACACCTATCAATATCATCGATAAAAGCACTAAACATGTCTAGCAACTTCATAACATATCTGGACGAATTTTCGATGCATCGAAGCACCTATCGATATCATTGATATTCAAATTTTGAGTCCATCGAGAGTGGCTCGATAACATCGACAGACAGTTTTCCGGCGCCCCTGTTTTTTAAAGAAAATCTCATAAGTCTTCGATAACATCGATGCTCTACCGATATGATCTGAATTCAAATGTCGAAACATCGGAAGACCATTGATGTTATCGATCGTGGGCGCGCATATCTTACAACAGATATTTTAGGTTGTTCTTAACAATGATAGGGGGCCCTTCGATAAAATCAATATTCAAATATCGATGATATCGACACCAGATCGATTGCATCGAACAAAATCATAAATTGTCCAGCAAGCTCAAGATAAATCAGCTGGATTTATCAATGCCTCGACTCTGGTCTCGATGGTTCTCCGATCAATCTTGAAATCCTAAAATATTTCAATGTCAAGTCTCTCTCATTTTTCAAATGCCGATGGATCGATCCTGTCCTCGATGGAATTGGAGTTCGAAATCTAATAACATCGACCATGGTCTCGATTCATCGACCAATTGGCAAGAAGTTTCAAAAGCGTATGACATCGAGTCCGAGTCATCGAGCAGACCATAATGCTATCGAGAGTATACGATCGATGATATCGAACTCTATCATAAATGTGACCGTTTTATATCCGTTGGAGCTTTTTGCCTATATATAGAGGACTTATCTTTTGTTGCCGTAAGAGAGAAAAGAGAGAGCTTTTGTGTGTTTCAACTTATATCTTATACCCTAAGCCCTTTTTCTCGAGGGAGTTCATCCTCCAATCCACTCTCACCATTGACATTTAATAGAGTCGATTGGGGAAGGAACTTCCGCATTCAAGGATCCTCCAGCTACTATTGATTGGTAAATCATTATGCTGGGATGCCTTGAATGCATAAGATTGGAGGTACTCTATCTTCCTAATAGGAAAATCTTTAGAGAGTAGGATTCCATCTTAACCTTGACCCAACCCTAAGCCTAGTCTTAGTATATCTTTTATGTTGCGGATCAAGGAAGCAGAAGACTCTTCGTTAACAAGGAGGAGGAGATCTTTGGCGTTGTTCTTAATGGGACTCATCAAGTTATCTGTAAGTATCTAGAGTCCAAGAGGACACTTGCGATCATTCCTTTCTAGGATTGGGTCTTAAGTGGTTCTCACCCTTTGAAGTCCTCAAGGAGGCCTCCGGCAGCAATGTACGTTGTGGGTGCGTTGTGTGGACCCTTGCTCTGTGGAGAGCATAAACATCTGGTTAGGAGTGAACCAGTGAAACTCCTGGGTTAGAAGTGAACCGAGTAGAAACCTCTGGTTGCGTTGTGTGGACCCTTGCTCTACGGAGAGCATAAACATCTGATTAGGAGTGAACCAGTGAAACTCCAGGGTAGAGGTGAACCGAGTAGTAACCTCCGTGTAAAGGATGAAGGTGAACCTGATTTAAAACCTTAGGTTAGAGTTGAACCCTGAGAAACCTCCTTAGTGAAATCCGGTACACTCAAGGGTTGAGTGCGGCAGCCGGGAGTGGAGTAGACTTATCGTCGAACCACTATAAAATGACTGTGTTTGAGAATGCTATTTTTATTATTGTGTGATTTTCTTTAATACGTCCTCATCTAAATATCTGATCACACCACACACACCTACATAGTCATATCCATCATAGACTATAACTGCTTCATGATTATCATTTGAATAGTTCTGTGATTAGATCCTTTACTTGGCTTGGAAGCTAGTAAAGTTACATTTGAGTAATCCTGAAAATTGCATACATGATAGGATTAGAGTGATAGGATTTTTAAATAACTCATAAATCTTTAAAAAGTCCTATTCACCCCCTCTAGGACATATTGGCATATTCTGACTTCAACTCAAGCGGTCTTCACCGCTATTTCAATTGGTATCAGAGCGGGTCTCTCTTCAAGGGCTTCACCGTCTAGAGAGTGATCTTGACTGATGTTAGGAATATGGCCAAAGGAGAGGGCTCATCAGTCAACAGGCATAAAGATGATGATGAAGAAGTGGCTTTGCTGGCCCATGGATTCAGAAGAATCGCGGTCGTCCCTCTAGAGAGAGAATGGTGGATAACAAACTCTCTGTAGGCAAATTTGGCAAAAAGACCAAAGTACCACAATGCTATGCCTATCTAGAGTATGGACACCTATCAACCGAATGCCCAAACAGAAAAACCAAGGGCAAGGCAATGGCCGCCACGTGAGATGATACGGAGGAGTCAAATTTAAAATCCAGTGACTCAGAGAGCGATGGAGACCGAAAATCTTTGAAAATACTTATGGTCTTCACTGCTTCGATCATTCAAACTGAATCTAAGGAAGAACAGCAAGCTATTGAATCATTTCTATCTGACAATGAGGAAATTGAAGAAGAGGAAGAAAGAGAACAAGATGAATTACAAGACGCTTACAATCAACTTTACATTCATAGCGTCAATATTGTCAAAAGACTTGGAATAGTTGAGAACAAAAAGGAATTGCTGCAACTAGATCTAGACAAAACTTTAGATATCAATACTCATCTGATTAATGACTTGCAGCAATACCACTCAGATAATGATAAACTTGAAAGAATCAACATTTCTCTTAAATCTGAGTCTGAAAGATTAAATAAACAAATTAAAACATTAAATGAGAAAAACATGATTCTTCAAAATAAAAATCATACACTTCAAGTTGAATTAGAGGAATCCAGAGAAATGGCCAAGCTAAACTGCAAATTTTCCTAAAGTGGTGAGAAATTAGAAAAATTATTAGTCATGGGAAAATGTGGAGAGGACAAAAAGGGATTAGGTTTTGGAAAAGCTAGAACAAAAACTGAATATGATGCACAACCTTTTAGAAAATTTGTTGCCTCTAGTAGTAACATCAGACCTATCCCAGCTTGACACAAAGAGGGTGAGTCAGTTTCTGAGCTGAACAAAAGAAATATGCAATCATCACCACTCGAGCTAGTTGACAGGATGAAGGAGTCATTAAGACATGTGGACAAATCGGATAAGATGAACAAATCTACCACAAGTAAAACTCCTGTCATAAAGTGGGTGATCAAGGAAAAGACAAATTGCCTTGTTACACATTCAGATCGTCTACCAGGAAATGAGGCAAAATGGTACCTTGACAGTAGTTGCTCAAGACATGTCACAGGTGACAAATCCCTTCTTTCATAAAGGGACAATCACTTACAGAGATGGAGCCACTGCCAATGTAATTGGACAAGGAATGATAAGAGGAATTGATTTGCTCAAAAATGAGAATGCTTTTTGTATAAAAGGATTAGCACATAATCTGTTAAGCATCTCTCAAATCTGTGATAATGGGCACGTGGTCAAATTCAACAAAGAAGAATGCGATATCCTAAATCAATCAGGAAAATCAGTAATTAAGGGTCATCGCGCAAACAGCCACTGCTACATTATTATAGGAAAAGAAAAAAGCAATATTAAGAAACATTAAGAATGAAGAAACTAGTCCAAATCATGCATCAAAGTCCGGATACCTTCTAAAATGATGCGGTTTTTGTTTTTTAGCGTTCAAAGAAACAATCTGAGGTCTCTCACCTCTTCTTTTGCACGTAAACATTCAAATGTTTATACTTTTGGTGTACAAAAGTTATACAAAATCTTGCTGATAGTTTTTGCAAAAACCTTAATAGATATATTATTCTATACATGAACGATCGTCAGACTGCAGAAAAATTTGAAAAGATCCATCTTCGAGATGAGCGTCGATTGGTCACTTGTGAATAATGATCACATCGAGTGAGAATCGATATCATCGACGACTCTCCGGGTAGCTGAAACATCGGGACGATTGTTCTTCCCTAGAACTTAAAATTAAAAATCAAAATTCAGAAATTGAGAACATGATCAAAGGAATAGGTAGTCGCTGCTTGGTAAGAATCAGTAGATCAAGAAGAAGAGCCTCATCGAGCACTCTCAGTCTTGGATATTTCATCTTTCCAAAATGGGAAAAGACAAAGGATTGTTCCATCCACAGCGTGTATCAACTGAAAAGAAGAAAGGTAGGCATGACGCAACCGCCTCTTCTCCTTCATTCAACTTAAATCTTGTGGCGGAACGAATGGTTCACAAAAAGAGTATTGAGCCCTTTAGGATCATCGATCTTTTGAAACAAATTGGATGGGAAAATGTTGTGAACATTGGAGGAACTTTTCAACATAATCTGGTACATCAGTTTCTAAGTTTGGTTTGCAATGTTGAAAATGGCCCCCCAGTTATCTCAGTCGTGGTTATGAATCGGGTTGAATACATCACACCAAACCAGGTAAGTAGGATGATTAACATGAAAATGACTGGAATAACTGTATCTAATCGAAATATTAATGGTCTAGGTGTGTGGGGGGAAGTTACTCGAGCAATGTGTAATGGTGTCACAATTCCTAGGAATGCCAAAAATGTTCTTCATGTCAAGCATCTTGATCCTACCCATAGGATTCTTCACAGCATTTTTAGCTCTAACGTTTATCCTTGTGAAGTCTCCGGGAACAAGCTCTCGCCATACATTCATAACATTTTGTACGATATTCATCTGGGAATTCCAATATGCCTACCCACTCTAATCGTACAGCAATTGATTTGTGTGTCTACAGAAGCATCCGTCACTACACTACCATTTCCATGTCTTCTATCTAAACTTTCACGTCAATTCGGACTGCCATCGTCTCATGATCTCCCTCATCCATGTGCGTGGTTCAATTATGAAGACATACATAAACTAAACATCTTTGAAAATGTGTTTTGTGGAGGAAGAACCGGTTCAATTCCCGATAGTAGCAGTCCGGTGCACAGTTCAGACTCTGTTGAAGTCATTCCAAACATCCCTGTACAAGACAATATACAAGAGATTCTGGACGGACAAGCTCACATTGTGAAGCGACTAGATGACTGCGAAGCCAAACTTTCCAAAGTTCGACAACGACTGGTGGCTCTGCAACGCGCAATAAAACAAGTTCTGAAACGGCTAGTACTCCATAAGCTTACTCAGGATAAACATTCATCACATCCCTGAAGTTCTCCAGAAATGCTCCGGGCCTGAATATTTTTTGAATGCCTGTGATCATATTTATGGGTGTGATGAATTACAGACTTGGCAGGATTGTTTGTTTATTTTTAGCATGCATATACCTTGATGTGGGTTGTTGACGAGAAGAATTTTTTAAACTGTTTTCTTTACAAACTCATGGAATGCATATGATATTTCTTGCTTATCTTATCACGACTTTATCTGAATGCATCCATATTTCTACCTGGCATGCGCTGTTTTACTCATATCTTTTACTGCCATATGTGTGTTAATTTTCCCCCTGGTTTATCAAGGTTTCTGATATGAATTGCATATGACTTTATTGCTTATTCTATTTTCATTCATATCTTCTGAAAATGATGTATGTTTTTGAAATGATTTCATCTTTATACATCTCTAACTGCTTAGTTCTCCCATGCAATTCACTCTTCAGTCAATATCACTTGTTATACCTTTGCCAATGACTGACAAAAAGGGGGAGAACAATTCAAAACACCTCGAGCAAAAAATTGTATATCTAATGTTGTTGCAGGTGTGAGGGGGAGCAACTGCACCAAGAAAGCGAAAGTTTGGAAGTAACGGGGAGCAGATACTTCTAGAATGTGTACATGGGGTAGAAAAATTGTAAAATTGTGTAAATGCATGTACAAATAATTTAGGGTGTGTCTAGAAGTGTTCTACGGTGTTTTGGGTATTTTGTCACGTAATTGACAAAGAGGGAGATTGAAAGTGCACCTACTTGTGCCCTGGTTTGTCAAGTTACGTGAATGGTAAGTCAGACTGGCTACAGAAATTGATAGGAAGATTATTTCAAGCGTCTGCCTCAACCGAATCTGTGGAAGCTCGCAATTGGTAAATCATAGCCTCACATCCCATGTCCCAAAACACTAGGTGATTAAAACCCTTAAAACAAGATAGACATCTTAGGGTTTTTGTGGTGAGAAAACTTTTTCAAAATAAGAAAATCTCTAAGTTTTTCTCACCTTGTTGATCTTATCGAAACACCCTTGATTTGATCGCCCTGTTCTGTCGATGTCCTCGATACCTTAACGATATATTGATAAGAGGACCAAAAATGTCCAGCAACTAAATATTCATCTGGACTGAATTATCGATGTATCAATACACTTATCGATATCATCGATAAAAGCATAAACATGTCCAGTAACTTCATAACATATCTGGACGAATTATCGATGTATCGATGCACCTATCGATATCATCGATATTCAAATTTTGAGTCCATCGAGAGAGGCTCAATAAGATCCACAGACATTTTTCGGCGCCCCTATTTTTTAAAGAAAATCTCATGAGTCTTCGATAGCATCGATGCTCTTCCGATATGATCTGAATTCAAATGTTGATAACATCGGAAGTCCATCGATGATATCGATCGTGGGCGCAC